>JAIPRM010007818.1:0-16685 GCA_025469315.1 Stegophylla sp. TES_Ste_2020 | reverse complement strand
ACAAAGAATTAAACATTTTACAAGGGTAAGACTGAAATAAAGTCGAAGATATTACAGACAGATATTGCGAAATATCTATATATTATAAGCATTTAATTACTGAAGGTTGATTATGTTTTATTGCATCGTATGTATTTTCGACGCTGAATACGATGGTGTGAGTTAAAATCCACGTGCAACAATAGTTTTCTATCTGTTTTATTCTATTTTGAAAATTCAATATTTTCGGTTATTATACTACATACCTACTAATTCACCTACTATGTGTTGCGGCCTAGTGGAAATGGAACCGGCCTAGTGTGCGACAGCACCATGCTCGATTCCAGCCCGGCACTCCGAATTTTTGCATTTTTTTTTCTTATATTATTAACTTCCTTCGTTCAGAATCGTTTTACTGAAGAAATGATTTATCGTTTCCTTAAAATTTAATACGCCCGTCAAGAGAATACCACCCGTCGTGCGAAGTACACCCATCGTGCGAAGTATGTCCGCTTTTTTTATTTATTTTTTTTCTGAACACTTTTGTATGAATCTACTTGTTCAAAAATCTCAATCAGCAACATTTTGAAACCAAATTTTCCTCTAGTTGGTACTTTAGAGCAGCGATTCCCAAACTTTTATTCAAAGGGAACCCTTTGAAAATAATTTGTGTTTGACGGAACCCAAAGCAAATTCCATCTTGATTTTTGGACTACTAACAATAAACGTCCATCCATATTATATTATTGATATTATACATTTATGTTTGGAACTGTAAATTTATAGGAAACATCAATTATTTTAACTGATTTTAATGTGTAGCTTTTTGAACATAAAGTTTAATTCATGTGTTTTCATGTGCTGTTATAAAATAAATTCAATTTCGAAACTTTTGTTTTGATTTTTTTGATGATTTTAATTTTTTTTTTTTTTACCATTTTGTTTATTTTTTCCTTTTTTAGTTCACTTTACGGTATTTTTCCTATCGAACTATGTGAATAAATATTTTTGCGCAAATAATATTCTAGTTTGATTTTCTGCGACATTCGATAAGTTTGAGTAGATAACTACAGAATCATCAGAGTCAATTAAATTTAAAACTTTTTTTATAATTTTTCTCGCATTTCTTAAAAAAGTTAAACGATTGTTATCTATGTAAAATCAAAATGAACATAAACACTAAAATCGATTTGTTTAATTAATTTCAAAGGCTACAAATTCTTGAACTTTATAAATCGTGATTTTTGCTCCATTTAAAAACAATTATTTTAAGTTAATTTTCTGAGATTTAAAACGAATTTTGAAAGTCATTTTTATTAAATTTGTATTTTTTCGTAGCCCTAGTTGTAGGAATGTAATAACAAATTTAATGTCAAACCATTTACATTGTTACGTTTGAAATAAACATTTTTTTTTTTTTATCAAAATCCTGTATTTAAAAAAAAAAAAACAGTTATGACGGAGAAATATTTTAGATGCATTCAATTTTAAAGTTTTGTTCAAATTTAAAAATATTATGATCTATCCATAGACCTTATACTAGTATAAGGTCTATGGATCTATCACTTGATAAATCTATCTCCGTGATATTATCTATCTCAGTGATAGATAATAATCGTTGTGATAACGGACTAGCAGTGTCACAATGATAACGGCGCGTCCGTGTTTTAATAAATATCAAACGTAATCGAATAAATAGTTAATACATTTTGTATTCATATTATAAATGTAAATACATTTTATTAAAGTTCAATGACGTTTTCGTGTCTTCATTTAATGTCTCACTCACACCCAATTATGATGTTTGTTAACTTTTATCGCACCATATTCTTACGTTGTAATGAAACGATGAACAACACCGAATTGAATATAAGCGGATATTTTAGCGACGGTGAGTTCCTTTAGATGAATAGTCTCAAAATGAAATCAGTGTGGTGTCCGACTTGATATTCGAAACCCGTAAGAAAATACGTTTATTGTTATATCGGTCTGGTAATGGTCAATACTTCAGTGTAAGACAACAACTGATCGATCGTAGGTAATTTCAGTTGCACCAGTCAACCTCTGGAATCATCAGTAGTTTCTATAGGTAATATAATAGTATTTTAACATTAATATGCTTGTGCTCCAAATATCTTTATATCACGATAGAACTGGAAGCTTTCAATAAAACTATGTGTACAGTGCAACAATTTCCTTTTATTATTTACCAGAGTCACCAATTTTCATACTCAGCTTTATATGAAATTCTATATCTAACTAATGATGGTCACTATTTGTTGAGAATATCATTAAATTTAATTCTTGCTAAGTAACCATTAGGTATAATATGCATACTGAAGTATATGGCAAAATTATATAGGCACAAACCATTGTTTCCATTTTGGTTTTTATACTTACTTTTAAGAATTAGAAACAATATAATATACTTTTGTGGACATAATAAATCTTAATAATAATTATGGAGAATATTGATGACTAAAAAAAAAAAAAAGTTGCTCACACAAATGAGACTCATTAAAATATTTAGTTTTGTAATTTTTTAGAAAAATGGCTTTCTTATGAAAAGGCTGACGATCTCTGTCCTAGACCATCACATACTTGGATATTATGGTATAACATTGCAGTTGGTTAACATTACTATGAAATTCTTTGAATTACCTAAATTTCTACATAGGTATGTGTTATATATTTTCAATGCGTACAATATTCTTTAATACATTTTGAGTCACTGAGGTTTATAAAAGGGTCAGTGTACTCTCATAATAATTATTCAAAACTATGCTTTAATATAAATCTTTTGCAAAAATATAAAATTGTTATTTATGAAAATTATTTTTCAGGCAAAACTGAAAAAATGATACTGAAAATGTTGTTTTTAGCCAAATTAAATATATTTTCTAATAGCTGTTGATATTGACCATCAATTCTAACATATTGATGACAAAAGCTCTCAGTGAAAAAAGTTTGTATTTTTTAATTTGCTTTTACAGTTCACATGATCATTTGTTTACAATTTTTAAGGTTTGAGAATTGAAAATAAACATCAACACTCAATACTACAGTTTCACTATGTGCTGTATGTAGTTGAATGGAAATGAACACAATCAGAGGATCATTTAATTTACATTACATTCAAACATCATCAATATGTGCTGATTTAGATACTTGATAATTTCCAACTACTGATAGGTATGTTATGTACAAGAGGGATTTTAATTTTAAGAAATCACTTAATAATTTTTGACAAATATGAAAACTTTTGCATGATAAACTATATTAAATTAGAGAATTCTTTTAACCGGAAACAATACATTTTCAGATAATAACAGTATTTATTTTTTTACTTAAAATTCAAATATTACATTTTTTGTCAATATTTTATCTCATTTTACCTATTTAAGTTTTTATTATTTATTCTCTTAGTAATTTTGGCAATGATAATAATTATTTTTATTTTAAATAAATTACTAGGTATTTATATTAATTATTTTGTTACCACTGTAAATTTTATTTTCAAATATTGTAATTATATTGAAAGGATAGTAAATTTATATAACTTTTTTAAGGTATTATGTACATTGAATCAAATTAAATTTTACACATTGAAAGGATATCATATTTTCTTTAAATACTTATAATACACAAATACTGTATTTTTGAATTCCATCTTGTACTGGGTTTATTATTTAGGTTATTCTTCTTTTGGTATAATAAAAATAAAAATAGGAATGTGGTTGCTGCTGTAGATTTTTAGTGTTATCTGTCCAGAAAAGACGCTTAGCTAATGGTGAATTTGAAAGTGATAAATTAATGGCTGAAAAACTTCCATTCTATGAATTAAATCATATTTTTCCCCTGTATTTATTTAGAAGAGATATATTGTCATAATTTAGTATTTTTTCTATTATTTTTTCTCATTTACTTATTAATGAACCCCCTAACGCGTTGTGGTTTTTAAAGTTGCCAGTGATTATGTATGGAGAAGATATTTAATTAATTATTTGTTCTAGGTTGTTGTCATTAAAATTAGTTAGGTTTGGTAAATATATTTTACAAATATTAATTGTTTCTTTTCTGTGCATTGTTATTGTGATTGCTTCTAAGTTTGCGATTAAATTAACTAGTGTTGTATATAGATATTATTTGAAATGTAAATTGTAACACTCTCGCTGGAGTAAAATACATTAGTTCGATTTTTATGCAGTAGGTCACATTTTTACTAAAAGTAACTTTTTTGTCATTTATTTTGGTAAAAGTAATTATGTCACTTATTTTTTTAAATGAATTTGGGTTTATATGAAATACAGTCAAATTTGCTTATAACGATCTTCAAGAGACCTAGGGAATCTAATCGTTATAACCGAACTTTGTTATATCCGGATCATAAAATGTAACTTGATTTTTTTTGAAAAATTGATTTACTAAACAAATTTTTTACTGTATAATTTTATTTAGGATTACATATTTTAACATTCAGGATATTTATAATTTTTAATCAAAGTACATATTATATATAGTATATGTTTAAGATTTGTTTGAAAAATAATAAATTATAGTGATTTGTTTATAATTTGAATAAGATTTTTTAACAAAATCAGAAATATTGTTACATGCCACTAATTCTTCTGGCGTATTTATGTCACTGTTTACCGAAACAAAAGTACGCACCTGATCAATATAAAAATACATTTCTGAAATTGAAGGTACAATACGATTTCATAAGAAAAACGTATAAAATTATCGCTTTGAACAAACTCAAATTTTCTTCATGTACATATTATGAATCATTATAGGCGATTAAAAAAACCAATTTTCGTTTCAAAATAACATCACTATATCCGAATTATCGTTATAACCAACATCGTTGTATCCGAATAATAATACTACACATAACATATAAAACCAACCAAATACATTGCTTGGAATCGTTTTACACGGAATATCGTTATATATGGCATCGCGATAAGCTAATTCGACTGTACTTGAATTTAAATAATTTTTTTAAGAATTATAATGTACGAGTATATTATTTACAAAAAAAAAAAAAGACCTGTCATACTTGACACCATGAATATTCATCACTCCTATGATGAGACTTGGTATATGAGATAAATTTTGAATAGTGATTAATTATTTCTTCATTAAAACGATTATGAGCGGAGCTTCAATTTATAAAAGACATTTTTAGTTTTTTAGTTTTTTGTTGTTAATTGTTATTATGTAAAAATAAATGTTTTCTTCTGACAACATTCATTGTAACCTATATTTGTTGGGATATTTGTAATTGACTTGTCATTAAAATTTGTGTCTTATGTTTTTGAATGATGAGTACATTATGTTTTTTTTTTTTTTAGAATCCGTTAAGATTCCATTATTATAAATTTAAGTTATGTATCATGATTATTATGATACATATAGGTAATTATTTTAAAAACAAGACTAAAGGCTTTCTGTTGAAAGTTATTATTGTTTATTTTGTCAGTACAATGTTTTATTTTCCACTTCTAGAATAAGCTGGATGGGAAATTTCCATGTGTATGGTGCATTATGAGAATGGAAGAGGTGTGCAAGGTTGAAGACCATCAACAAAGCAACAACCCCATTCGCCACTTCTACCACCCATACCATGGCTACAGGCTCGGTGTTTGCGACCACCATTGACAGCAGAATCCTCACTAAAGATATTGGTGTTACATCAACTACATCCCATCTGTGGATACTGGCTCAACTCTCACGACAACTGATGAAAATTGGTGACGATTATACTATGAATTGTTGATCATGTGATTTTATTTATTGCTAATTTTTTTTTCAAAACCTGGCACACCCTATAATAGCCTTATACTGAATAACACAATGACAAACAGCACCAAAAAAAAAAAAACCTAATACATAAATAATTATATATTGTCAGTAAATAGGCCTATTTATGTAACCCTCAATATCAAAAAAATTTCAGGGGGTACCAAAATGTAGTTTTTTTTTTTAATGATGCTATTAGCTGTACCGTTTAAGTTTTGTTTTTTTGATTATCATATACTATATTTATAAAGCTATATCATACTTATCAAACTAAATGTAATATGATATACTTAAATATCACTTCAAAGTGTAGTGCCTCGTGGGTTATTCTGTTTGGCCAATAATAATATGAAACATTGTAGGTTTATTTTTTTGGACATTTTGGACGTTAATAAGTTAAGTATACTGTAATTGACTTGAAGTAATTGAATAGTTCCAAATAGTGTAACCCCCTCCCCCCAATATAATATCTAATAAATAATTATTAATAAAGACAATAAATTATAACAAATCAATTTCACTTATGTATAGTTCAGACTTTTTACCACTGATAATTTTGTATTATAACAATTTATAAAAACATAATAATAGTTACTAAACATTATTAATTAATTACAGCTCAAACTTTTTACTATAGTCACCTTCCTATTATAACAAATGATTATAATTTCACTTAAAATATTATAACATTAATTAGGCATTAATTACTTATAGCTTAAATTTTTTAGTATAGATTATTTTATATTACAACAAATTATCAACTTTCATAAAAACCATTACTAAACATTAATTAGTTATAGTTCAGACTTTTTAGTATAGCTAACTTCATATTATAACAAATTATAACTTTAATACAAATATTAATAACAGTAACTAAGCATTAATTACTTATTGTATAGACTTTATTAGAGGTTAATTTACACTTTAATATATTAACATTCAAAATTCAATAAGTATAAAATAACTAAATTAAATTTCAACTGGTTCAGTGTCTACGCTTTCTTTGTTAGTCTCTTGCAGTGTATCCTCTGCTGTTTCATTTCTTTTTAAAAAAATATATTCTTAGTGGTACCTATTTGGTATGACACCACTGTTGCAGAATTTTAAAAGATCATTATATTTAGGCACAAATATTGGTAGCTTTCTTTTGAATTCTAGTTGTAGTTTTAAATTTGTCAATTCTTTTGACCTCCTACAGTCTTTTTTTTTTTTTTTTGAATAATTGTAACAGTTTTTGTTTTGATTCTGGTTTGTAAGAAAAATTTAAGGAAGTGTAAGGTGAATCAAAAAATTTCATCAAAATTTTTATTGTCTGTTTTTGTTAATTTTGGAAAATTATCTGCCTGAAATTTTTTATAGCTCATAAAATCTATATAGATGAAGCTTTCACTTTATATGGTTCCGGTTTATTTCTGGAATTTATAATGATAGAAAGCCATTCAGACAAAGCCCAAAAAGTTTCTTTTTTTTTTTGATTTGCATCTATTGCCAAATAGAAACTGTAGGCATTTATGTATGCCCAGACTGTAAATATGCAATACTTCCAATATTAATATTTTTAGCTACTTTATTTATAAACCAAAATATTGCTGCATAAACTTAATAATTTTTATTTTGACCTGGGCACATGAATTACAAAACAATGATACAAAATTCACAATGGTTGAGTATTTATTTATAGTTGTGTTTATTTCATTAGAACCTCTTAAGCAATCCTGTTCTCCCCAGACATAAAAATAACTGTTGCGGTTCCACTTTAATTAAAAGATTCATTATACATTTTATATTTTTCAGAGTAAAACAAAAATATACTATCTCCATGTGGAGTATTCAACATTTTTTAGAGATCAAAAGATATACATAGAAAAGTAAAGTCCTGTTTTGATTTTTTTGTTCAAATAATGTACATTTTTTGAAAACTCAGTATTTTTAATATGTTTCTCAAATGTAGCAGTTTAAATGTCAGATAAATTACTTTGTCCTATATTTTTCTTACTCTCACATGTATTGCACTTACCCTTTTTAGATGTTTGTATGATAAAATGTTTAGTGAAAATATTTCTAAAAATTATTTCACTATTTATTTCTTGAGAATTAGAAAATTCACACTGAATTTTATATACTCTGTAAACAATAGATATATTTTTGTTCTCTGTAGGTAAATGTTTTTTTTAAGAACTGGTCCTACAATAATGAGATAAAATAGTTGATAATGATTTAATAAATTGATCAACTATTTTTGTATTACTAATATGTGTTTTATTTGAAGGCTCATTTTCATCAAGTTTATCTTTTTTAGCAGTCAACAATTTCGTTTTATTTGAATCAATGTATTTCAAATAATTTTGATTTAAATGAAGAGTCATCAATTAAAATTGTTGACACACTTTTGTTATAACACCATCAATTTGTTAAAATATGAATTTGAACAATCTTTTATGTCATCTGTGGAATTTAAGTATCTTCTTTTAATTGGCTCAGTCTTAATTAATGCTAAAAAAAAAATCTTTTCTTTGTGAGTTATCTAGTTCATAGTAAGCATTGAAAATACCTTGTCTACTTTCATCTGTAATACTACAACTACAGCCATTTTTGACACCGAGAGTTGCATGGATTTAGTTTTACACATTTTTCTTTAATTATTCTCCCTTTTCTAATTTTGTATGATTTTCCATCCCTTCTGAGCACTGAATGTATTTTTCATTAACTACCGTTTGACACTTTTATTAATCTGTATTATTTAAAAATTTACATTCTACTCTGGTATTTCTACTTCTATAATTTGCATTTTTTTTTTTTTTTTTTTGAACAATTCAGTTTTTTTTTAAACTTATATTTGATCATAGAATTTGGTAAAAGTATTTAAAAAAATATTATATTAATAGCTTTTTGAGGAAAATTATTTTTTAGTTTGTTGCCTATATGCAACATTGCACACAAAAGTAATAAAAAATTATACAACAATTATAATAGGTATTTCATCTTAAAAAATGACTATATTGCAATAAAAATAACAAAATACAAAAATTTAATAATATTAGATTGTATAAAGTTAATAAAATTGTAACATGATCATTAACTAAGTAATCAGTAAAACAATGTGTATATTTAAAAATAACTAATAAAAATATTTATCGCATAAGTCTTTTATATAACATTTGGTATTTTAAAGTTAGTAATTGTACGATCAGCACACACTAAAATATGTTAATATTATTGTTATCATAAGTACAAGTATTATTAGATTAATAATAATACTGTCATTATTAATATTTTCATTACCGTGTATAGTCATGTTAATATTTGTTGGTATATTTATTATGATACAATTATGAACATTAGTTGTAGAATTTTGGTTATAGGTTCATCAAAATTTGAGTATATAACTTCTGTATTTTCATAAATTTTTAACGAAACTGTGATGGTGTTTACCCATTTTTAAACATCCATTTTTTGTTTATTAGATTTTTTTAATAATTAATGAACTTTTTGAACATTGGTTTGAATCTTATCTTTATTACAATTTGTAGGCAAAGGTTTTATTATTTTGTCAGCCCAGATCAACATATTGAAATATGTACTAAACAAATTACAAAATAACAAAAACTAGATAAAAAAAGTCAATCAAAAATAAGTACATAAATAATATGGCTATTATTCAATGATAATGTTTGTCATCACTCGATAAGATATAAACAGTATACGTAAACACAAAAATTTTAATTTTATTCATATCAGTATTTTCATTAAATAGTATTTTTGTATTGTCCTTTTTATAAATAAAACAAGTATTATAAATTACAAAACTAATTTAAATAATGTACATTTTCGAATAACTCCCAAGTATAATTTTATAATGGGTTTTATAATTTTATAATTTGGCCACTTAAAATTATGTATAGGGTTAATATGGGTAAATTATGTAGAGTAAAAAAATATAGGTAAATTATGTAGAGGGTTACACTAATTGGCTTGTTAAACAATAAATTGGTTAAAACATTGATATATACATTTTGGTGCTTTACACCAATTGACACTATTTTATTTATTTTATCAATGTGGGTTACATTTAAAAAAAAAATTAAAATTGAATTTCAGTCTTTTGAGAGTTACAATATTTGACCATAATGTGTATTTACTTCCACATAATTGTATTAATCATAATCTTAATTTTGAAAAAATTACGATTACAGAAATTGGCCTATACTGTCCTATACTGCAAAAAAACCGTAAATCCACATGACCACAATGTTTGAGAAATCAATATTATAATTTTACACATACAAATAATTCTTATTCAATGTCTATTCAACATAAACAACAAACTCAATGGCTTTTTACTTTTCCTCTATAGAATCAATTAAGCATAGTCAAACTCATTTTTATTCATTTATTCTTTGTAGTCAAGTACTTACCTTTTTCTCACCAAGTATTATCAGAAGCAAAACTACCGTTTATCCATTTTAACAAACATACTGTTTTTTGGCTTATTATATTAATAAATATTTGAAATTTGCTATAAGGTAAATCCATTAAAATACAAACTTTTATATATTTTAATAACTTATTTTTATAAAATACTTATTAAAATAACATAAGAATAAAAATTCATAACAATTAATTTAAAAAAAAAATTAAATAACCAGAATTATTTCCTTTTTTCTAGTAATAAATAACTAGCATTTTAACAAAAAATTTCTCTCTTTTTTACTTAGATTACTTAGGTAAATTACCTTAAAAATAAACATAAAACTTATAAAATTAACAACTTTCAATCAAAAGAATAATAATAATAATAATAATAATAATAATAATAGTAATAAGTCTTGTTAATTTTTACTTTGGTTGTATAAATCAAGTGCATCCGAAGAGCAAAGAAAATCTAGTCAGAATTGTTTTCTTGTTTCCTGCATCAGAGGAACTAGAGTTTTTATTATACATTCTTTTTTACTTGGACAGATTACATTTTCTTTATTTTTTATGTTTGGATTACATGACCCATGTTTGATAAAACTCTTTTTAGAAAATCTAATTTTCTAAGTGGGCACTGAATATCATAATTTTTTGAATACAACAAGTAGTCTAATACCTTTTCAGTTTTAATATATACTATATCATTTAGCTTTGGTCTTATACCTTGTTTATTTAATTTGTATAGAGAGCATTCAAATCCATTAGAAATTTGTATAGAAATTGTATAGAAACCATTCATAAAAGTTTTCAATATTCATTACTTTTGCATCAACGTGATCACTGTTCAAGTTTCTAACTGATTTTTCGAAGTCCATAAGATTGTACACTTTTCCCATTTTCTTCAAAGAAAGCACAATCTGGTAGTGGAAGCTATCTGCAGGCATAAAATAATTTATATTATTATGGTTGCTTTAGTCGATTAACTTTTTTTTTTTATTAGAATGAACTTTGATTACTTGGCCATTAGTTGACAGTACAATTTTATATAATATTTACTATGTAATACTTAGAGCTATGATACAAAAATAACAATTTATGTTTTATCTATATAATACATGTTTTACATTTCTTTACAATAGATTGACTATACCAATTTCTTTTAAGAATTTAAGGACTTACTTGTTGATTGATTGATTATTATGAATGCAATACAATTTCATTGGATTTATATGCTGATAACTACTTGTGTAAAAAGTGTGACCACCAAATGATGACTTTGTGAAACATACAAATGAAACAACAAATTAAAAAAAAATAGGTATTTTTCAGTATTTCAAGAAGTGTGAAGGTTTTAAGTTTAAAATATTTCAATGTGAAATATTTCATACTCATAACCATAGTTATAAATGTTTAATTCTTTATTCTAATATATAAGTTATTTTGTTTTAAAAAACTTCTGAACTATAATCATCAACAATGGATACATTATTTAATTAAACCCAATAAGTTTATTTCCATTTATTTTATTAATATTTTATCTAGTTGTAGTTACATAATTACATAAATTATATTATAAATTAAATAAAAAATTTGATAAAAATGTATTTATACTGAACTAACTACTTAACATCAACTCATTTGTATCATAAAATACTTTAATGTCATGTACGTTTTGATTATTAAGATCATCAAACTCAATTACATAATCAACACCATTAAGTAAAATCATGCTTTTGTCATCATCAGTAAAATCTGTTGGGTTTACCCAGTTCTAACCAAAATTAATATTTATTAAAATTAGGTTAACATATTTTATTATTAATTAATATTCAAAAAACTTACTATTTTATTTTGTTGTTTAAAGTTAGATTGAAACTCATTTGATTTTACTACTTCAGCTGTTGAGCCTAATTAAAGGGTGATTTTATAGCAATTAGTAGATTCTATGTAAAAATTAAATAGAAAAGTGAAAACTTACCAATAATTATAGCCATACTAACAATATTTTTAATTCTATTCCATATAATTAGCAAGTTATAATTTATAATATTTAATAATAATGCTAATAAGCAATACTTTTTTCTTTTTTGGGCAGAATAAAATTGACAATTACTAAATAATCACTAACACTTATTTTATAATTTAATAAACTATATATTTATTAAGTCATAATGATATTTTTTTTAGTCATGGTTAATAAAACGCATTTGATACATTCGTATTATGACAAACAAAAGATTGGTGGGAAATAGGTGATATGATTAATTTAAATCACAGATATTTATAATTTAAATAAGTTTAAATCATAGAGTAACTCTATGGCTTAGATTAATAACCATCAAACAATTCTCCTTTGTTATCATGGTATGTAAATCATAATGATGATAATCACTATCAGTGTACGATAAAATAGTATAGTTAATCTATAAAAATGCTGTAACTTATAATTTATAAAGTAAAATACCAATTTATATTTTACACATTAATAATATTAATGTGTATTGTAATAATATGACACATGTGTGCAAAAAGCTATTAGTTTAACCATGTGCATGATCTTAATATTGTTAATACATATCATATTTATTTATAATTTAAAATGATAAATTATGTTTAACTGGATATAATACATTTTAGTTGCAATATCACAATGAGTAAAAATAGAGGAAATAACTGTAAATCCATGTCACTTACAGCTTTTCTGCTTCTTTTTTGGACATACAATTTTTTTGCTTCTAATTTAGGAAAAAATGTGGATTTACTGCTTATTTTCTTAAATTTTTATTCTATTTTTCAATGTTAAATCCTGGATGTACGGTATTTTTATGATGAAAAATCTTTCAAAATCATATGATTTATCCCCTTGTAATAATGATTCGATTTTGACCAAAATTAGAGTTACGACTTTTTCGATTAGCACGGCTGTATATATTATATTTAATGTTCATTATAAAATTAATAATTTTACTGAAAAAATAAATACATAGTATTAATGGTATTGATAAGTCTGTTATTGTTTTTAAATTTATACATTTATTGAAATTGTAGATTAAATACATCTTTTAATGTTGTGAATGTTGAGATACATTAAGTACTTTTATCAGATTTTATTTTTATGTTAACTAGATACAATTAATTTAATGGATTATATTGTACACTTTTGTAATACATTTGTACTTTGTTGTAAGCATGTAGTTAAATAATGATTAATGATTTAGATATTTATTTTATAATTCAGTTTTACTCTTTTTAGATTTAATTATGGTAACGTTATGCACATGAGATAATATTATAAATTTTTATTTTCATTAAAATGGTATATTACATATTTTTCACCTCTCTCTTTCTCTCTTTCCTCTGTGCATACTAAAAATAAAACAGTTGGTAGTGGTTAATAATTAATATCGGTACATAATAAATGAACAAATTACACAGTGTGGTTAAAAATGTAAATAATAAAAAATCAACAATTATAAAAAAATATTTGAAGTTGTTTTTTAGATTCTGAATGAAGTGAAGAAGCTAGTGTTTTTACAGTGATGTTTATTTTTATTTTTTATTTTTTTTTTTCTGTATACAACTTTTCGTATAGAAATACTTGTTCAAAAGTTTCAATCAATAACTTTTTGAAATTCGATTCGCCTCTAGATTGTATTTTAGAGAGGTCATTTTTTGAATTTCTCAATTCTTCAATGTTTTTTCTTGGAAAAAACTACCCAACATTTGACAAAAACTACTCGAAAACCATCAATTTTTGATCAGAATTTTATGAAAATTTAAACATAGATAGAAAAACCTATAAAAAAGATTTTGGCGCAAGAAAATTTTGAAAATATGAAAAAAAATTTTGGACATTTTTCGAACATTTTTTTTTTTTTCTTATATTATTAACTTCTTTCGTTCAGAATCGTTTTACTGAAGAAATGATTTATCGTTTCTTTAAAATTTAATACGCCCGTCAAGAGAATACCACCCGTCGTACGAAGTACATCCATCGTGCGAAGTATGTCCGGCTTTTTTTTTTTGACTAAATCTCCCCAAAAATCAAATTCTAAGTCTATCTATGACCGTTATTGCACTGAAAAAAAGTAATAACTAACATAGATAGAATCGATGAGAAATGCGAGATATGTCTAGACGCCTCTGGTTCTTAAACTAGGCAACAGTTTTACTTTGTACGTGTATATTTATGAGATATTTCCGTAAGTATTTAGTTATTGCACTAAACAGAATACATAAATTGGCTTTATGTGTAATTCAGATTTCTTCAATACAACCCATTAGAAATTAAGAGTTCTAACAATTAGAAAATTCCTCCACTAATTTAAACAAAAATGAAAGTATCAGTAAAATCATAAATGAGTAAGCTTATTTTCCACCTGAAAAACAATACTTCAAAATTATGAAAATACAGGGTTGCTACACACTATTTATCACTTTTCTCACTCTTTTTTTACATGTTCACTTCTCCTCGCCTTTTAACCAGAAACTCACTTTTCTCACTTAAAGGCTTCTTAATAATTATTATGTTTTGTAACTATTTTTATACCACTGTCAGCGTCAGAGTGAAATATAAAAATGGTTGATAGTTTTAAGCAATTTGGTACAAAGAGTTTCCTGAATCGTGCAATAATACTATGTAAAAACTTAGAAATAAATATTAATTATTATCATAATTTTAATCTGTTCAAACGACATGTATTAACGATAATTTAATTACCATATGTTGAAATACACATTTATATTATCATAAACTAATAAATATACTTTATAATATTGTAAGGCATTATTAACCTAAGTCTGTAAATAAAAAACACCTATAATATTAGTATTAATCCGTAATTACTTTATTCTATATTGTATAAATTAAGAACATCTTACTTCCAACTCAAGCTTAGCTTACCGGAGGTAATCAAACTAATTATATATGTTATGAAAAATGTTATTGTTATTGTTTGTTTGAAAAAATAAATTATTATTATTATTACTAATCTATATTCTATTACTATACTTACTATGATGACGTATATTTATTTATTTACTAAAAATGTAGTTAAATTATATTATTGTTAGTTGATTAATGTATAATTTATTATCAATCATATACTATTGTAGACTTTATACCAATTTTTAATTAAATTGTATTTGTTTGAAATTAAAATTAAAATTATGAAACTATAAAAAAAAATATGAAATATTTAAGAATGTTACCCATATTATATTATTATTGAATTTTTATTTGAAAAAGAAACTAATTTTTACTAGATTATTACTCATTTAAATGTAAGTAAAACTCACCACTTTTCTCACTATTTAAAAAAAAAAATTTGAGTAGCAACCCTGAAAATAAGTCTACCATTTTTTTGGATAAAATTTGAGATGTAATTCTAACTTCAAACGATTGTAAAAATATTTTGAGCAAAATGTCAAAAAAATTTGACCATTAGAAGAAAACACGATGAATGGTTGCCTCTGATAGTGACCATATTTGTATATTTGTTTGAGAATATTTTGATCACTATAACTGAAAATCACTATAAGCGATGACTCAAAAATCCGGTCATGAATAATGTGTTTTGTAATTTTTAAAACATTTTTGTCCTGTATTAAGCAATAAATAGGCTGAGTAACATCTCAAAATATTTAGTATAAACGTAATTAAAAATTATTAAGTCCTTGAAAACAAATCAATGGTGTGTACTAGTTTTTTTAGTCGGGCTCAAAGGATTATTTGTGTATTTGTGTCGTTCCTGGTAATGAATTAGATTAGATTAGGTTCATGATCAATGAATAAATTGTCAAGTTTTCCTGTTTTTGTAAATTTAATACGTAACTATATTAATAACTTATCTACCTATATACAGTAAATGTGTGTTATATATTTAATATAATATAATTATGTCTGTTTTGATCACTATAATCATAAATCTAAACACAATAAGCTGCAAAACATTCACAGACAACGATTTTTTGTTTCGTTCCTTGTATTTTTTATCTGTATACCTAAATGACTGATTATCATAATCAGTAAACACTATAAGCGGCGATCATTGTATATTCAAAAACAGTATACATGAATAGAAAGATTTCAAATGGTTAAAAAAAAAAAGTTAAAGTTAATTATTAAAATCCTTAAAATATAAAAAATAAATACTTTTTTTCTTATTAAAATGTTTGATTTTTAGCAAAATAATATTTTAGAATTTTAGATTCTGAACGAAATGAAAAAGCTACTGTTTTTACAATGATGTTTATTTTTTAGATTCTGAACGAAGTGAAGAAGCTTATGATTTTACAATGATGTTTATTTTATTTTTTTTTCTCTTTCTGTAAACACTTTTTCGTATAGAAATACTTGTCTGAAAGTTTCGATCAGTATCTCTATAGAACCGGAATCACACCCAGATGGTACTTTAGAGAGGTCATTTTTCCAATTTCTCAATACTTTTTCCAAGCGCGGTGAAAATATGTCGAAAAATTAACGAAAA
>JAIPRM010007817.1:0-16687 GCA_025469315.1 Stegophylla sp. TES_Ste_2020 | reverse complement strand
CATAGTCATTAGTCCCAAGAGAAAGAGAAAGATAGCAACACCATTTATATGTTCTATCTCTTTCTAACACTCCCTTTCGGGCAACACTGCTTGGTGAGCATTCCAGTTATCATATAGAGTTCAATGAATAATTATAGCATTGATTATAATGATTAATTATTATTGATAAATATATGATTAAAAATTATTATCAATGATAATAGTTATTACTTTTCCACCATTATCATGGTTTCATAGTTGCTATGGTTACCATATAGCCGTGTAGAGTATTTATAATCAAATGTAAAATGTACATATAAAATGTATAGGTACATAGATGTATAATATGTAAGCAATATACCTGCATACATTTTACATTGAAATGTATTACTTAGGTTTACTATGTACACAGATATTGTACAACGAAAATTTTGATTGTAATGTGTAATCCCCATTGTAATAATTATTCTCGACTATTATTTAAAACTTAGGTATAATATACAATCAATAAAGGCTTTTGTAATGACATTTATGAAAAGTTATTATTAACGGTTAAAATTATATAGTTTTAATTAACTTTTAAATCACAATTTCTAATTATCACTCAGTATTTAATTAGGTACCTAATTATATATTAACCTAACCTAGATATAAAATAAATTGTTATCTTTTAAGTCGTTTTAAACATAGGTAATTAAATTATTAAACAATGCCTTAAGTAAAAACAACTTTTATACATTTGATTAAAAAAGGCCACTATATAGGTAGTGTTCATACTATTCGTCATATATAAAAATATTTTTATATTTTTTTGATGAAATCACTGCAATATACAAAGTATATTAGTACTTAATAATAGTTTTGTTTATTAATGTATTTTTAATGTAACCTTGATAATTCTATACAACTACCTATATTATAAATTTAATTTATGCATTCCAGTGTGAAGAACTGATGTATGGTGGGATAATAAAATACTGTATACGTGTATAATATGTCAATGTAAACAGCTATAGGTACAACAAAGTAGTAGTAGTTCAAAAAATATGAATGTGCTCTCAGTTTGAGTATTCCAAGAGATATTGGAATTATTAAATGAATGATAATTTCATTTGAAATGAATATTTTCTATAATTTACAATATTTGCATCGTTTATTAATTTTGTTAGTATTATGTTTTGTAAATTTGGGATTCTATGCACAAATATTGGAACTATATGAAGGTAAGTTTATGATTAAGCATATATTGATAAGGCCATAAGAGACTACCACTGCACGTTTTTTTTTCATAATTTCATTACAATAGCGTAAAATATAAAATATTTATTCGAAAATTGTGCTTGATATATATGATTTTTAAGAGCTAATTACTGTAATAATAAGTTCCATGTCTATCTCGAGTTAAAAGCAAAATGAAAAATAATATTTTGAAATCATAGGGTTGACGACTGTTGTGTGTCAATAGTTCTGGATTTTAATTCAGTATATTTTAACCATGAAGTCTATAGAAGTACTTTAATCCATAATTTTAACTGTATTTCTAAAATAACTATTTGCAGAAATATTTCTTGAAAATCAATAATCGATTATCAGATTTCAGTTTTCCTGGTTTTTATAAAACACTATTGTATCGATATTTCACCTCATCTGATTTCTATATGATAATTTGACAACAACTATTGAATATTAATTTAATATTATTCATTATTGTTGAGCTCCTATAATTCTAATTAGGCCCTGTCGGTTTACCAAATGATCAGGACTCGGGACTTTATGCGCTTAAAATCAATAATAAAGCACATATGTACCCAAAAATATCAAAACATGCGTTTATTTCAATTAATTACTATTTAAAAAGTTAAAAAGATAAGTGAAATAAAGGAAAGTAATGCAAAGTAAAACAAAAAATGAGTGAGATGAAGTAAAGTAAAATAAAATAAAGTATAGACAAGAATATTTATGATTATGAGCAGAGCTTCAATTAATATATAATAATAATAATTATAGTCGATTAGGTTGTATTTAACTACTCGAGCGCGAGAGCGTGTGTGTGTGTGTGTGTGTAATAAATGTCTTAATAGAATAAAACACAATAAAAATCTAAAATATTTTTATAAATTTAAAAATTGTCAAGCTTTCTGTTTTTAGTACACTTGGGATTTTGGTGTTTTTAAGGGAATATATACTTGAGTTTTAAGCTATTTATAGTTTCAACTTTATTTTTCAATTATTTAGTCCAGTGGTTCCCCACCTTTTGTATTCTACGCCTCCTTTTATAGATTTTCGAAAATCTCGCGCCCCCCTCCCCTATGGATAATAATTTTTATCACCTTAGTTGTATATACTTTACTTCAATTTTTTCTATACATTAATTAAAATTTTTACTTTGCAAACACTGCTTGCGCCTCCCCAGAAATGTGTACACGCCTCCCAAGGGGGGCGCGCCCCCCTGTTTGGGAAACACTGATTTAGTCAAACATAATTCAATATTTTTTTCAAGTGTTCAGTAATAGTCCAACATTATTAATTATTAATAAAGTAATCAATGCCAATTTAAATTTATAGTAAATTATATGCTCAAAATCATTTTATTGAAGAAATCTTTTCTTTAAAATGTAAAGTACCCACCTAGAGTATTCCACTCGAGGAGTGAAGAACACTCCAAGGTGCGAAGTACGTCCTTTTTTCATTTTTTATTTTTATATTCTGAACGAAGTGAACTAGTGTTTTAATGATAATTATTATTATTTTTTTCTGTATACACTTTTTCTTATAGGAATACTTGTCCATAAGTCTCGATCAGCAATGTTTTGAAACCAATTTTGTCTCTAGTTGGTACTTTAGTGAGGTCATTTTTTTGATTTCTTAATTTTTCATTTTTTTGGGGGTAGAGACAATCCAAATTTGACAAAAAAGACTCGGAAACAATCTTTTTTTGATCCAAACTTTATGAATATTTAAACATAGATAGAAAATATAATATGAGAAACATTTTGGTGCAAGAAAAATTTAAAAATACGAAAAAAAATTTGGACATGTTTTCTAACACTTTATTTTCTCAACAATTTCTTTTCCTTCTCCCAATAATTAGTAGTGCAATATGAAACTGGCTGAATACAAAATAATTTTTTTTTGGTAATATTAATTAACTTTATAATTTTTAAGTAAAAATTATCTTATTATATAAACTGAGGCTCCACTCAGAATCGTTTTATCGAAGAAATTATTTATCATTTATTTAAAACCCATCACATCCGCTTTAGCCCACTTGAGGAGTAAAGAATACCGATGGTGCGAAGTGTGTCCGGCTTTTTATTAAATTCAAAAAGATCCAAAAAATGAACATGTTGTACATTTTTATATAGGTGAAATTTGTCATAAAGGCGATGGCAATTCTCCTGATTACATTTGTCGGCAAATTCATAACTGTACGATTGCTAGACAAGGGATCAAGAATAATGTCATACCTCAACTGTGCTCTTTTATCGGATCAACTCCAGTGGTTTGTTGCCCGCCAACAGTCAATACAACAATGACTACTCCAAGTACAGTAGAGCTCAACTCTCCTGTGCCAGTTATTGGGAAAACATATTCTGCCGCTGAAAGTAAAATATTGCATTTTTTGTTCCATCGAGTTAAAACAAATATTTAGTAAAATGCCTATGTACATAGGCGTAGCTAGAACTAAATTTCTAAGATGGCTATAGCCCACTTCCCTGAAAAAAATTTAGCTAAAATAAAACTATGAGGGCTACATAATCAGTAACTACACGGTGTACAATAATTTGTAAACATTCTATTCAGGGCCGGAGTAAAACAGGGTTTAGTCTACCTACGGGTCTAAATAACCCGTGGTGCGAAGTATGTTCGGCTTTCTAATCTATACTTTATTTATCTTTTCTTTACAATACTTTACTTTTCTTTACAATACTTTATTTTTAGACTCTGAGCGAAGTGAAGAAACTTATGATTTTACAATAATGTTTATTTTTTTTCTCCTCCTTTTAACCCTTTTTCATATAGAAATACTCGTCCAAAAATTTCAATTACTACCTCTATGAATCTGAAACCACACGCAGGTTATTTTTCAAATTCTATGATTTTTTCAAAAACGACTTTGTCAAAAAATTGACAAAAAACGGTAAAAGGCTATTACCGGAATTTTTGTAAAATTGTTTTTCATCATAACTTCAAAAACAATTTAGCTAGAAACTTGAAACTTTTACCAACTACTAAAACGGTCACAAAAATACTTCATAAAATTTTTAATAACATTTAGTCACTTTTGAGTTAAGTATAAAATTTTGAAAACATATGCAATATCTCATTTTTTGTAAGTTTTTATATAATAAAATGTTTTATACTCGATATTAAAACTTGAAAATTTAAAATGATCTTACTCGCATTTCTGTCTAATTGTTCTAAAAAAATCTCAAAAATTGTAAGTCAACTTTTTTCTCTACAACCGTTTAAAATTAGCATTTTGACGGAATTACACACCTTAACATTAAAAAAAATTAGTTCAACCGATCTTTTTGAAATTTCGTACCTAGATGCAGAATTTCATTGCGAATATTTCGGTGCAACAACATTTTTTACATACGAATAAAAAAAGCATTTTACAAAGGTTTGATTGAAAAAAAATTGGAGAAAGTACGGACATATATGGTGTATTTCTAGTTAACGATTATTCCAAAAGTTGTTTTTTCAAGCCGTCTTAAATATTCTTCAACGCTGAATACTATGCATGGTGTGAACAAAATCCACGCGTTCATCAATTGTTTTCTAATAATTATCCTATTTTGAAAATTCAATATTTTTGGAAATTATATTTAATACATACTATTTGTAGCCTATGCCTATGTATGGTTGTTAATTAACTAATTATTTATTTACATTATTATTTATTTTACATAGTGTGTTATGAATATTCGAAACTCATCTATACATACATAAAGGATCCAACATTGATTTCAAATCAGACTAAGTATATCAAAGTCAAAGATTGTCTTGATGTAATAACCTTAATCGTTAATGGTACAAAGGCTGAACCAAAAGAATTTCCACACATGGTGATTGTAAATGTAAGCATATCGATTGTCTTGATTATTTGTTTACTTTTACAGGCATTGTTGGGGTATAGTGAAAAGCCAGAATCCAATATTTGGTCATGTGGAGGATCTCTGATCAGTGAGAGATGGATATTAACTGCAGCACATTGTCAGAAAATAGGCTCTTCGTAAGTGTGAAAATTATTTAATAAATATATATATATATATATTTTTTTTTTTTTTCATAAAAATAGGTATTATTTTAGGTCTTATGCAATCTGGGCTCGTCTAGGTGATTTAAACTATCTTTCAAACACCGATAATTCCAGACCAAAAGACTACAAAATAGTTGAACGGATAATACATCCAAATTATCGACCACCTTCGTTATACAATGATATAGCATTGTTTCGTTTGGAAAAAGATGTAGAGTTCTCAGCTTATGTTCGACCTATTTGTCTTAATACTGATAAATTATTGAAACCTTCAACGATAATAGCGACTGGTTGGGGACAAATTGAATATGGTTAGTTCTGTATTATGTACACATTTCTGTATATGTATAAGTATATACATGTATGTCCCAGTCCTCAAAAGTCCCGTGCCTCCTTTAAAAACTCGGCGACTAGTCAATATTTTTGAATACGGTTTTTTAGGGATTAATCCTTACAAAAATAACAATATTATGACATTAATTTTTATATAAAAATTTCAACATTTCAAAAAATTTTTGTTTTTCAGCCTTCCATCAAATTTGAATTATCATAAGTATAAACAGGGTGTCCCAGTACAATTTGACGAATGTAATAACTTTTGTTCTATATAATTCTTAATTTTAAGTTAACGAAAAATTTAATAATATTGTTAAACATGTCATAATAATGATAATATTATGACGTCTATTGGTGATATTTATAACATATTATTAAATTTTTCGCAAACTCAAAAAAATCACTCGAAATGAACGAAGGAAGTTAATAATTATATAAGAGCGAAGTATGTCCGGATTTCTTGTTTATACTTTACTCTTATCTTTGCTTTACTTTATTTTACTTTACTTTTTTTGTATGATAAATAAAGAAAAGGAAAAAAAATGAATGAGAAAAAAATGTAAGAAAAAATTTCTAACATTTTTTTTCATATTTTTAAAATTTTCATAAAGTTTGATAAAAATTATGGTTTCAGAGTTTTTTTTTGTCAAATTTTGGGTAGTTTTCCTCTCGAAAAAATTAAGAATTGAGAAATTCAAAAAAATACCTCTCTATACTACAATTTAGTCATCTAGAGGCGAATCCCGGTTTCAAAAAAATACTGATCGAGACTTTTGGACAACTGTTTCCATATATTATGCTGAAGCGCAATGCTGTAATAATCATTTTCAAAGAAGAAATTTACAAATTATTAATAGAACAAAAGTTATTGCATTTGTCAAATCGTATTAGGACACTATATAAATATAAAACGTATGTGATATGATAAGAGCAGGGGCGCATTAAGCGGGGGGCAAAAGGAGCATTTTCTTCGGGCGGAAATTTTGAGCGGGCGGTAAATTGTTAAAATATAATATTTGTGTATTTTTATTCAAATGATTACAGAAAATAAATTATACGCTGCATTATCTACGCTCAACTCAAACTGAGTCTGTAGTCGATCTCTCTATAATACGAGTGAAAATAATGATGTTTATATATTTTTTTTTTTATTCTTATGATAATTTTTTCCATTAAGCTATTATCTGAGCGGAGCTACGAAAATTTTTCGGAAGTTATTTATACATATATGTATCTATACACCTAGGGACGCAAAATAATTCCCCCTCCCTTTATTGACCTCTAATGCACCCCTGGATAAGAGTATTCTATTGGAACACATTTATACATTTATAAATATATTGTAATAGTAAATACCTATTTAGGTGGTCCAGTTAGTCCGGATTTGTTAAAAGTAAGTTTAAATACTATTTCGGCGAAACAATGCAATTCGAGTTATACTTCACAAATTGGAAAACAATTACCAAAAGGCATAATCGATGACAGTATGATATGTGCAGGGTACATGCAAGGTGAAAAAGATACTTGTGGGGTAAAAATATTTGTATTTCTTTGAATAAACGTTTGGAATGTTTTGATATATAATTCACACTTTTTAGGGTGATTCTGGTGGTCCGATCCAAGTAAAAAACCACAACTACACATGTATGTACACTCAAATTGGAATAACGTCATTTGGAAAATTTTGCGCTGCAAACAATTCACCCGGTGTCTATACAAGAGTATCTAAATATATTTCATGGATTGAAAAAATTGTTTGGCCAAAAATGTAATAGCTGTAATACAATAATTATTTATAACGCTGTCTCATGTTAATTTGTATTATAAATTGAACAGTGAAGTAGCTTTTATCGTCTATTTATTTTCACAACAAATGCAATTACCATAAATACTAATTTGTACATAAAAAATTAAAAGACAAGGTCATAAGGGCGAGTGAGCCTCACGCCTTTAAGCAGAGTATAGACTTGTGATAGGATCCTAAGCAATTTGAGATATGGAGCCCTTTATAAGATTATTTTTTGAATTTCTCAATTCATAAATTTAGTTTCTTGAAAAAGTTACAGAAAATTTAAAAAAAAAATTTGGACATTTTACTAACACTTTTTTTCTCATTAATTATTTCCTTTTCTTTATTTCTCAGACAAAAAAAAAGTAAATTATAGACAAGAAAGTCGGATATACTTCGCACTACGGATATTTTTCGCTCTTCGGGTTTGATACTCTTGGTGGGTATGTTGAAAATTACGACTATATACTTTACTTGACTATATACTATATATTTTACTTATCTTTACTTTTTTTAAATTTAATTTTAAGTATGTAAAATTATAGGATAAATGTTAGACCGCAAAACAATAAGTTATACACTAATCGTTTTTAATAGTTATTAAAAACGTGCGTGATTCGGCAACATCTGTTTATCGTCCGTACGAACGCGCGCACAACCCATACTCGAGTTGATCCATTCTTAAGATTAGAGTATCAAATAACCCATTGTTACATTAAACGTTATATTACAATGGGCAATAGATTATAAAGATTAGCAGCAGCAAATGGATAACTGCAAAGACAACTACTCAGATGACCCCAGTTTACATCGCACATCAATGTCAAGTTCGTATCGCGGTCAGTACCCTTATAACCATATATAGATAAGTATAAAATCTGCTGATAAACGTTAAATTGAATAAATAGCCCAACACATTATTGCGTTCAATATAATATTAAACTAAAAGATATTTTTTTCTAATGAGAGTGAAAAAAATAACATTATATTTAAAAAACAAAAACTTTGTGTTAATTATTTTAAATAAACATCAAACAGTATTAATTTTATGCGATTTCTAAGTGTTATGGAGTCTAAAGATGTAGACTTTGAGTTGGGGGATTTATAAACAAATAACAAATAACACAAATGTAAAAAAGTTATTCAAATTTTTGATGGGCTATAGAAGCACTAACGTAACTAGACCTGAATTATTGTGCATCGATTATTTCATGGAGACTCCTTCCCCCCCTCCCCCGAAAAATAACTATATACGTCGTGCACACTATACTTTTTTGATTACCCCCCCCCCCGGAGCAGGTTTGAAATAAGCACTGTATGTGCGTGTGTGTGTGTGTACACATGAATAAAGGGTATTTTGCATTAGTAAAACTATTGAAGTTCAAATTCCGAAATAGAAATTTAAAGACTAGCCCAGAGGTATTCAAACTGAGCGTAGCGGCTCCCAGGGGCGTCACGAGTGTTAATCAAAGGAGCCACAATACAAAAAATAGAAAGTATCAAATAGCTGTATTTTTTTATGTGACCCATACACGTTTAACCCTAAAAATAAATTCAGTCAACGCAGTAAAGTTTAAATTGAACTCGGAATAGTATAAATCTCGAAATAAAGCTATACCAAAATCTTTTCAACTTACCATATTGTACACAAATTATATATATATACACACATATACGGGGAAAAAACACACAGATATGTAAAACCAATACATTCTTCGCTCCGCTCAGAATCTAAAATATAAAATGAAGAATAAACGTTGTAAAAACACTAGTTTGTTCACTCCACTTAGAATCTAAAACGTCATTGTAAAACTTGCTCCACTTCGGAAATAAATGAAACAATTTTTTTTTTTTTTGAAAAATAAAAGGTAAGAAGTAAATTATTGAAATAAATGTATTAATCAATTGTTAAATTTATTGTAGGGACTTAACCCTTGAGCACTCTAGTTGCACATATGTTTAACATCCAATTTTATCATTTTCAACTTATTTTATTCCGAGAATTGCATCTTCATTATCTTATTACTTGAAAATTTGAAATAGATATTATACTTAATCTAGTTGTAATGACGTGATTGCGTACAATATGCAGTTTCTTATAATTATGTATAAGTTAATTACAAAACCCTTTTTATCTTTTAGATTAAATGTATGTTTTTTTACTGTTTTAATTGAGTTACAGATTTTTTTTTTTTTCATTATTTATTTGTACCTTATTATTTTATTATTTATTTACCACAGTCCACAAAACCAAAAAATTACAATTAAAATGTACTAATATACATTTTAATTATTGATTAGTCATCGTTCACGAATTTCAATTTCTTGTCATCAGGTTGTTGGTTAATGAGATTTTAAATTTGAACCAACCAAACGCACCACCAAAGTGTCAATAGTGTCATTAATCATAAATCATATTATTATTAATCCTTAATCCTTATACGTATCGAATATTGCAATGTTCGTGTGTCCTCCTACTCAAGTTCAACAACCGTCTCGAATGAAATGATGATGACTGGTTCGCGCCATTGTTGGAAGTTGATTAGTACGCCTAATTCATTGTCTAATAATAAATAATGATAAAAAAAAAAAAAAACCGTTGTAAATACAGCGAAGGATAGATATCTTAGTGTCTTAATTCGCCATTATAAAAGTCTATGTATAGTTTGAATTCACGATCAGTATCCTCTAAGCGGTTCGAAAGTGTACAACAGACAACACGATGATTCAAGTATGTTAAACTATGTACTTAATTAATGTTAAAATTACATTTTAGAATTGCATATTATGAGCTTTTTTTACAACAGTTTGTGTATAGTTATCTTGAGCTCTAAATAATATATTTTACCGTTTCATTTCAAGCGATTAATTCTAAAATGTTTATTTTAAATATTTTCTCATCACGTTCCAACTATAACCCAAAACGTTTTTTGTTTTTTAGGCACTTTCAGTTCTTTTGGTCATTACATCCGGCATTCTATGCAGTGGGACGCAACAAGGAGTATCCAGTACCCAATCTGGCCAGACATTGCAAATTCAGCCCAATGTAAGAAAGTACAACAAGCACACTGCTACTGAAAGTAAGTCAAAAAATTATAAATATAAAAAATATGTGTGAAAAAGTATATATGACATATAAATATTCAATGTAAACATTCCATAATGAAAAAATAAAACATTCATACTTATTCTATATTTATTATAATTTATAATGTATTATTGTTAATTATTATTTCAAAAAACGAAATTTCACTAATATTTATTTTTTATATTTGGTTCTAAAGGGCTCAAAATTTGTTTCGGAAGAGATGCATTTACCGAACATCCTTTTTTATTCGATAGTTCTCTTCGTGTTGATTACGAACATGTAAAAAAATTCGTCACACGTACTTAGTTAGAAAGTTCCAGACTTTAAATGTCTCTCATTGTATTTATTTCGAGAATGTTGCTTATATAAGGTAATTTTTTTTTTCTCTAAACACTTTTTCATGCATAAATAATTTCCAAACGTTGTGACCAGCACTTATTGAATCAGAATTTACGTCTGGAAATGATCTCTATTTTAAAGAAGTTATTTTTAAAAAATTCTTTATAGTTTTCACAAAATTTGGGACAAACTACACAAAGTTTGACAAAAACGCCTTTAAAACAATTTTTTTTTTTTTTATCCAAACTTTATGAATATTTAAATATAGATAGATTATAATATGAAAAATATTTTAGCTACAGAAAAGTTTTAATAGGTAAATTAATTTTTTTCTCATAAAAGAATTTTATTTCCTTTTGTCAGTTATATTAGTGGAATATAAAACTGGCTGATTAAAAATACATTTTTTTTTTTTTTTTATTGTAATAAACATTATAATTTTAAGTAAAATTATCTTCAATAACCTGAAGCTTCGCTCAAAATCGTTTTATTTAAGAAATGATTTATCGTTTCATTGAAATTTAACACACCCACACAAGGAGCGAAGAATATCCGGCTTTTAAAAATATGCGTTGTAAAACTCTAGATCTATTAATTAAAAATTAAATATTATTATTCAAATCCTGAAAAATAAAGGTAAATTGCAATTCATATTATATTCTCACGCATAAAATACTGTGGATTTATAAAAATTTAATTTTAGATTCTGAACGAAGTGAAGAAGCTAATGTTTTTACAATGATGTTCATTTATTATTATTTTTTCTTCTGTGAACACTTTTTCGTATGGAAATACTTGTCCAAAAGTCTCAATCAGCAACTTTTAGATTTTGAAGAAAGTTAAGAAATTAGTATTTTTACAATAATTATGTTTATTATTATTTTTTTCTTCTTTTTTTTTAAATTTATTAATTTATTTTATTATTGTTACAAAAAAATTATTTTTTACTCAGCCAGTTTTATATTACACTATGAAACGAGCAAAGAAAAAAAGCCGCACATACTTCGCACCACGGATATTCTTCGTTCCTCGGATCAGATACTCTTGTAGGGTGTGTGTAGAATTTTAAAGAAACGATAAATCATTTCTTCAATAAGATGATTTGAACGAAGAAAGTTAATAATAATATAAAGAATAATAATAGTAGTTATTTTCAACACACCCACCAAGAGTATATGACCCGAAGAGCGAAATACATCCGGATTTCTTGTCTTAACTTTAGTTTTTTTTTTTTTTTTTCTGTATACACTTTTTCGTATATAGATCTACTTGTTCAAAAATTTCGATCAGTAACTTTTACAAACCGGATTTGCCTCTAGTTGGTACTTTAGAGAGGTCATTTTTTGAATTTCTCAATTCTTCAATTTTTTTTAAACTACCTAAAATTATAAAAAAAAAAAAACTCGAAAACGATAAGAGATTCTCGTACAGAGTAAATATTTAAATTAGTGTCAGTAAAATAAATATTGTGGCCAAATCAGAATCTGTCGAACAAGAAGGTAGGCAGGAATACCAGAAGTAGGTGTTGAAAAAAATTAAAAAAAAAAAAAAAAATAAACATTTTAAGACTATCATCGTTTTTTTCCATTATTTTAAGAACCTTGTACAACAGGCTCGACGACGGGCACGCGCAAGGACAAACCGGACGAATCGCAAGACTACGTGCCCATAGGGGGCCCCGCGGCGGCGGCCGGTGCCGGTTATCCGTACGCGCCGTACCCTTATCCGTATCCCGCCGCCGCTTACCCGTACCCGTACCATTATCCACCGGTCGCCACTGCACCGGGCGGCGGCGTGGTGCTGGTGCCCGGCAGTAACCAGCAGGCGGCGTACCGACCGCCGCCGTACCCGTACCCGTACCCGTACGAGCCTCAATATCCATTCGAGTCGGCACCACCATACTACCCTGCGGCAGCAGCAGCACCACCACCACCGACGACGTACTACCCCTCTGCCGGACCGTCTTCGCTGCCGCCGCCGTACTACGCGCCCGCTTATCCCCCGGCATCATCCCAGTCGCTGTACGATCAAAGCGTCGTAGTGGACGCGTACCGTTCGCCGCAGCAGCCGTCACCGCCGTACTACAACAACAACAACTATGCGCCGCCTTCGCCGCACTTTAGGGCTCACGCCGCGTACAACAGGCCACCACCAGCCATAGCGACGCAATCGTTTCTGTTGCAGCAACGGGACGCCGCCGCCGCAACCCCGGCGACCAACACCGCTTCGGCGGCCACCTCCAACGGCAACGGCAACAACAACAACGCTGAACCGTCGCAGTACGAACAACAACAATCCGCCGCCGGTCCGTTCGACAGCAACCAGTTTCATCATTTCTAGTGTCACGGGACGGTGTTAAAAATTTTTACTATAATCATTTAGCTTCCCCACCCACCACTGTTCCCCGCCAATAGCGTAGTACATGTCTGTATGTCATCCGCCATTTTATTTAACCGTGAGCCGTACACCACAGACGTTGTAAATGTTTTTTTGTAAAAAAAAAATTCTCTCACCTCACAAAACCTTTCGATTATATAATATAAGTCGGTGGTTTTCTTAACCTTTTTCGAATGACGGAACAATATTTATATTTTATGATGATTTTCCAATGTATTATAATTTGCCAATGACCAGATTAGAATCGACATTTTAGGGAGCTAACATATTTGTTTAATTTAGCGCCCCCCCCCCTTAGGCCTTAATTATGCAATTTTGAAAAATCTGGAGGGATTGAAATGGATTTTGGAGGGCCAAAGACCTCAAGCTCACCTGATTTCTGCCCATGTGTCGACTTATACTGTTGTGTTTTAGAAATTATTAATGAAAATCAAAATTTTAAGTCTATGATCTTCTAAAAATATCGTTCACTTTATGGTTTTTGCCCACTGAGTTTTAATTTTTAGCGGAACACCGGTTAAGAACCACTGTAATAAGTATATGAACACATAAGTCGTTAAATCGTCTGTTCAATAATATTAATATAAGGATTTTTTTTTTATACATTCTCACTTAGGTACCTATTAAAATTATTATTATTATACGCATTGTAGTCGATCATAATAAACCCACATGTGTAATAATGCTATTTATTTACTAATTTACCTTTATATTACCAATAAGTTGATTTTTCACCCAATTAAAACACATATTATGATTTATTGATGTATGTAATATTTTGTGACACGTCAATCTAACTACATCGAAACTACATCAAAAATTTTTTTTTGGTTAAACGAAGCACTATAGTAATATTATACACGACTAAATAATTATACTCAGGCGCATTATATTTAATCGGTAAATCTATGTACAGATTATTAATTTAAATGTATGCCTACAAATTAAAAATGATTTAAATGGAATATAGTACCTACCTTCTGTTTTTGGAAATTTAAATCACAACCGATCACCGTTGAAAGTAAAAAACATTTAAAATCGTATATGTAACAATATAAGTATGGGCGTCTTTTGGGGAGAACAAGGAGGGGCACTTGCCCTCCTCTGGAAAATATTATTTTTTTTAAATATTTATATAGCAATAATATGATTTTAATCTCGCTCTAAAAAATATCGTTTTGTCGAAAATCGTCAACGTTTAGAATTTTAATTTACACAATATTATGTAATATAATAAGAACATTAAGAAATTTATGTGAAGTTTTAGTGTAATATGTAAGAATATCACATCCAAGGAGCAGATAATAATACCCATAGTATGAATAATGTACGGCTTTTTTTCTTGTAATAATTTAATAAACAGTATTTTGTGTAAATTTTGCATGGGCATGGGAACGAATAAAAATTATTTAAACTAAACATTTAATTGTTAACATCAATTAGTCTAAGTGAAAAATAATTGACTTCTGTAAAAATAAATTAATTGCTTTTTTTAAAAGTTCTCCGCCCTCCCTGAAAAAATATATATGGGCGCCCGTGAATATACCTTCGCTAATGTACCTTCGCTAAGAAAAAACTAATTACGTGGTATGTATTTTGTTGAGGTCTAAGGGTTTTCCTCCTTATATATTGATAATACCCTTATAGTGATTTACAAATTAACTTAGTGCTATAGTTTACAAAGTATTTATATTTATCCAACTAATAGACTATATGATATGAAGTCATTAATATATTATACATAACTACATAAGTCATAACATAAACATATAATGTATACATATTATATTATTATAGTAGTATAAGTACCTCTATATAATAAATACTTATTGATAGTGCATATGATTAAAACGTTAGGTATTGATCAAAATTTATGGTTCGATAATAATTATTGTAATAGTTATTTATCTAAGGCCTTTAAGGGGATTTATTTTTCAAAAATGGGGTGGCAAAAAATTGTATCTATATATTTACTACACGATTACTGAAATAAATTTATTTTTTAATCCAGACGTTTTTTTATTCGTATTTACACCTGATTGGTTTCTGAACTACAGCGTTTATTAATATGTCTACTATATTAATACCGGGATTAAAGTCGTTTAACAAAATATTTATTTAAAGTGATTTAAACAAGTTGTCTTATTTTAGACATTTTTAATTAGACGGTTTAAACATTTGAGTAATTAAAATGTAGTCTATAGTCTGTACCTACTCACCTACCTACACTCTAATACCCTATAGAGTATAAGCTATAACAGGGAGGGAAAACCTTTCTGTGCCAGCATGTTAAATAAAAATGTTTATTGGATTCTATTTTAGTCTCGTACATTTTAAAAATAATAATTAAAAAAATTACAATAAAATATTTTTTTTTTCTTGGGGGGGGGAGGTTTTCCGGCCATTAAGACCATCCCGTAAAACAAATTTCCTTCCATCTTATTCTGTCTTCAGCTATCTGTTTCCAGTTTACTCTTGGGTCTACTGCTTTAACTTCTTTCTTCACTCAGTCTTCCTATCAACTGAGGTGTGGTCTTCACATCGTTCAGAATCTAAAATATGGATATAATTATTAATTTAATCAGCATGTGCCACACACAGATTATGAGCGAAGTGAAGAAGCTAGTGTTTTTACAATGATGTTTATTTTTTTTTTCTGTGTACAACTTTTCGTATAGAAATACTTGTCCAAAATTTTGATCAATAACTTTTTGAAACCGAATTTGCCTCTAGATTTTACTTCAAAGAGGTCATTTTTTGAATTTCTCAATTCATCTTTTTTTTGGAAAAAACTGCCCAAAATTTGATAAAAACAACTTGGAAACCATTAATTTTTTGATCCGAATTTTATGAAAATTTAAACATAGATAGAAAATAATATATGAATGATTTTGGCGCAAGAAAATTTCGAAAATGTAAAAAAAAATTTTGGACATTTTTCTAACATTTTTTTTCTCATTTATTTTTTATATTCTTAACTTCCCTTGTTCAGAATCGTTTTACTGAAGAAATGATTTATCGTTTCTGTAAAATTCAATACACCCGTCAAGAGAATCCCACCCGTCGTGCGAATTATGTCCGGCTTTTTTTCTTCTTTTTTTTCTTTAAACATTTTTTCGTATAGATATATTTGTCTAAAAATTTTGATCAGTAACTTTTTGAAACCGGATTTGACTCTAGTCAATTCCTGTCTATTGAAAAAAAAACACTACCCGAAATCTGACAAAAAAGACTCGGAAATCATCATTTTTTGATCCGAACTTTATGAAAATTTAAACATATATAAACAATAATATAAAAAAAGCGGACATACTTCGCACGATGGGTGTACTTCGCACGACAGGTGGTATTCTCTTGACGGGCGTGTTATATTTTAAAGAAACGATAAATCATTTCTTCAGTAAAACGATTCTGAACGAAGGAAGTTAATAATATAAGAAAAAAAAAATGTTCGAAAAAAAAATGCAAAAATCTGAAGTGCCGGGCGGCGGGA
>JAIPRM010007816.1:0-16689 GCA_025469315.1 Stegophylla sp. TES_Ste_2020 | reverse complement strand
AGTCAGATACTCTTGGTGGGTTTGTGGAATTTTAAAGAAACGATAAAAAATTTCTTCAATAAGACGATTCTGAACGAAAGAAGTTAATAATATAAATAACAATAGTCGTCATTTTCAACACACTCACTAAGAGTATCTGACCCGAAGAGCGAAGAATATCCGTGGTGAGAAGTATGTCCGGCTTTATTGTCTATACTTTACTTATACATAATATACTTTACTCTATACATACTTAGGTGTATGCACCTCACCAAAGAACAAAAAGTATTGTTTACAAAGAAGTATTATAATAGAAATATGTGAAGTGATATTGGATAGTTAAAGATTTATTCTATAAATTAAAAAATAAAAAGGCCGGACAGACTTCACACCATGGATATACTTTCCGAGTGGTATATTCTTGGGGGTTGTATGGAATTTTTAAAGAAATGATAAATTATTTCTTTAATCAAAAGATGTTCCCATGATTACAATGGATACTGTGGTTACAGTGGTTACCATGGCTACAGTGATTACTATGGTTATGAGTACAATGGTTACCATGGCCACAATGGGCCCAACAATGGTCAACAATCAAAGCGACAAGAGTTAACCCTTTGAAATAATGCAGATTTTGAAAAAATTCTATGTATAAAGTACTATCAAGAGCCAAATTCTGATTCAAAAAGTGGCTTTTGAATAAGCTTTAGGATAAGTATTTCTATACGTAAAAGTATTCACAGAACGGAAAAAAATAAACATCATTGTGAAATCATAAGGTTCTTTGCTCTGCTCAAAATCTAAAAATTTATATTTTAAGAAAATAATCATTTTTTCAACCTCATTTTTTTTTTTTATAAAATAGTCGAATACCTCTGGGCTCTTAGATGAAGCTGGGTAAACCAGCTAGTATTACAAAAAAATCCAAATAATATCCATAAATTTAACTAATTAATATTTTTAATTCTAGTATCAGTGCTTTCTTTTGTAATGCATTAGCATTTAATAACTATTTATTGATGAATGACATCGATTTCTTGTTGAATCGGGTATTATAGCTATTGTCTAGTCATCGACAAAATTAATTAATTGTCATTATTTTCTATAATATTTTAATAATATATAAATTACAGACCTTTAGAATACTGATGAACGATGAAATAAAAGATAAAAAAGATTTTCACGACTATCTTTGTAAAATAGAAGAAATAAGGATAGAACAAGTAAATGTTGAGATATTCTTTCAAAATTTAAACCATCGTATTTATGTATTGGAAGAAGTGGGAGTTATAATGCCGCACAAAGATCTGAAATACATTTCATGCATACAAGATGACTGGATAATGTTACAACAAATGGCTTTAAAAAAGAGACTCTTTTTAAAAAAAGCTAAATTTATTTGGTCGCATACTGTGAAATTAAACATTGAAATGTTTTCAAAAAGGGTAGATACATTTTTAGAAAATTACATTCAGTGTGGTTCAAAGAAAAAGGATGATTTGGATTTAGGCCTCGTTTTAATGAATGTTCGTAGAAAACTTTTTGTTTTTGTTGTCTGTTGTTTTAACCGTAACGTTATTATGTTAAAACATTGTAGGAATATAACGCCGATTTTACTGATTTAATGGAACAAAAATTACAATTAGTGAAGGAGGAAGAACTTTTTAATTTGAAATTATTAAATACCAAAAGATTTGATGAATACTATTCTGAGTTTCAACACATGAAGCTTGTATACTCGTTATACGAAAAACAAAAATCAGACGTTGAAAAATGGTCGAAAATATCCTGGTCTGACATTAGAATAGAATTTATCCGTGAAGCATTTAGTGCTCTAATGTTACAGTTTAAGAGGCTACCTGTTTTAGCTCAAAATACACACCCGGCTAATATTCTAGCAAACCATTTAAAGGAATTGAGACATTGTGTATCTATTTTACTACAATTAAAAAATCATGTTTTGAAACCAAGACACTGGAAAGAAATGTTGGACACGATTGGTAATAACTAAAATTTAATTAAATTGAATTTAACATTAATTACCTGCTTTCTGATTATCATTATTCAGTATTTTTGCTTGTAATTATTAATCCTCAGTTTTCATTAATAATACAATTACATGAAAATGCTTAGGTATTTATTACTTCTTACTTGTCGTTTTAATACTAAAATTAATATGACATATTACAGAGTAAATTAATAAATTTAGAGTGTTTTATTAATAAACTATAAAAAAAAAAAAAAAAAAAAAATGATTAATTTAAATGGAAAAATAATTTGTTCTTTCAATTTTGTGCTAAACTGTATCGGTAAATAAATTTTAGTTATTCTTTTGAAATCACTGATTTGTACTTCAGTTATAAAAGTGAATTGAAATATGTTGTCTCTTACAATGTAAAATTTTTATGTATTTAAACTTTTTATGTTTAGGAAGTGTTTAAAAACATAATAAGTAAATAAGTAATCAGATAGTTTTTAAATAATACCTACGAAACAATATTAATATCTGTCAATAAATTACAATTATTTTGTAATGTTTGTTTCTATGATAGTGAATAATAAATCACAGAAATAATAACTTAAATATTTAGTATTTTCGATTTATTACCTAGATATTTTATTAATTTAAGATAAAAAGAATTTATCAAAAAAATAAAAATACATATAACTTTATTTTAGAATTTCCAATACATTTTAAGGTAATTTTGTATTTTATTACAACAGGCATCCATTTTAATCAAGATGAAGACATTCTAACTTTTGGTATTGTTTTAAAAATGCGTGCTGTAAAACATAAACATGTAATTAAAAAAGTACTATGCAAATCAATCGATGAATACAATATTGAACAAAAACTGAAAGAAATTAATGAAGTAACGGCATAATACAATTATTCATAACTATAAAAAAAAATCGGATATATAAATAAATTAATTAAAATTGTTACAGCGGTGGACTACAATGAGTTTAAATATAGAAAAATACTCAAATGCCATTTTACATATCGAACATAAGTTACATGGAGTTCATAATATCTTGCAAATATTAGAAGATGATCAAATTACCATGCATAATATGATGAACTCATAGTATGTTGCTATAAAATTCAAATGATTATTTTTTTTTTATTCCTATTAAAAGGGAATTGTCTTATTACTCTTTCAACATAGTAAAAACTATCGATTTTTCCCTCTTCGATGTAGTGAAGTGATAAAGATTCTAAAAACTGGTTAAAATTTTAAGTTGTGTCTTCTTGAGATCGATCAAATTACTTCTCTAAATTAGTTTACATTTTTTGATTTAATTAAAGAAAACAATTATAAAAAGTAAAGTAAAATAAAATAAAGTAAAGATAAGTAAAGCAAAGTACAAACGAAAAAACCGAACATACTTCTCTCCACGGGTATTCTTCGCTCTTCGGATCAGATAATCTTGATGGGTGTGTTGAAATTTAAAGAAACGATAAATCATTAAATCATTTCTTCAATAATATGATACTGAGCAAAGGAAGTTCATAATATAAAGAATAATAATAGTTATCATTTTCACACACTCACCAACAGTATCTGATCCGAGGAAGAATACTTGTGGTGTGGAATATGTTTAGCTTTCTTGTCTATACTTTGCTTTACTTTACTTTACTTTTTTTTATTCAATAAATAAAAAATAAAAAGTGTTAGAAAAAATTCCCAAAATTTTTTATTTACATTTTCAAAATTTTCTTGCTACAAAATATTTTTCATGTTATTGTCGGTCTGCTTTTAAATTTTCATAAAGTTTCAATTAAAAAAATACATAGTTTCCGAGTCTTTTTTATTAAATTTTGGTTAGTTTCCCAAATTTTAAGAAAACAATTGAAAATTTTGAAATATGGCTTTTTTAATGTACCATCTAGAAACAAATTCGATTCCAAAAAGTTACTGTTCGAAATTTTTGGACAAGTATTTTTATACGAAAACGTATATACATAAAAAAATAAAATAAAACAAACATTGTAAAAATATTTAAGTGTTTTGAATATTTAATTTTTATTTGTGGAAGTTGCGGAAAGAAAACTAAAATGTGACCCCTCCGATCTCAAGAATAATTTATATCAAATTTGAATCTGTCTACAGTACACTTATTATTCAAATAAATCAGTGAAAGCAAAATGGTTAGTTTTAATATTATGTTGCACAAGTGAAAGACAGAGACGAAAAATATCGGTACCGAATACTCTTTAAACTCAAGGTAGAACACCAATGTTTTTTTAGTTCAGTTGAACCATTTTTAACAAAAGTTGAAGCATGGCAGAAAAATTTATCAACTGTAAACGAAGTTTTGATTAAATGGTGGTTTGTACAACAAAAATGGATTTATCTTGCTGAAATATATACCAGTAAAGATATATTATACATTTTACCCGAGAAAGCTGAGCAATTCATTGAGATAAACAAATTCTATAAGGACGTATGTATTCGTTATTATCGTTATTAAATACTACTTAATATTGTATAAATAGTTTAGTTTTATTTTTTGCGTTAACAATATTAGTTTTCATATATTTTATTAAAACCTTTAATTATAACTATGATTTTATTATAATTATTTTATGTATATATATATATACAAATTGCTATACAAATATTAAATCACATTTTCTTCGTTATTGCGAATTTTATAATATAGAATATTTTAAATAATCTAATAATAATATTTAGAACAAGTCTTACAAATTAAAAAATACCTACTGCAATAATATGCACTAGTATTTATTATTTATGAGGTACAATAATGTTATATCATATTTATCGATTAGTCTTGTTCTTATTCGGTTATTTTAAAGGCCCACTACTGCTACATATATGTATCCATATATCCATGTATCCATATATCCATCTCTATCCTGAGCCATAATTGGTGTCTTCCTACGTAATCAGGGGATGCAAATATTTTTTAAGATCTTATCTCTTTGTACCTCCCAAAAATAAAAATAAATATATTTTATATTACACTATACATTTTCTTAAATAAATTTGAATGACATGTCATATTACATTATGAAGTACAAGTCACAAAATTAAATTATTTAAAGAACTACAAATGACCAGATTGTTTCATCTTTATCAGCTTTATCATAAAAATAAAATGACTTTTAAAAAATAATAGTCTTTTATTTTCTTATTAATTGTAACATGATACTTTATATTTAATAAATCACAATCATCTCACTTTTCACTATTTTCATAAGTATATAAATAGCTTAGTATTGCTTGTGTCGTTTTCATGTTTATTTGTGACCACAGAAACATCATATTACAAGCTGAATTAGATTCTTAATTAATTTTTTTGTGCTTAGGGAGTGCCATCACATATTCTGTACTACACGCTCCACTTATATCCTGGACTATTTGTTTTAGTCTAATCAATGGTATTTTACTAATGTGTTTCTATATTACCATATGTGATTAGCCCATGCATTTTTAAAACGATTGATTTATTAGGCATAATTTTTGTTTATTAAATATTCATAAACTTAAAACATTTTCATTTTTATTTGTATTTAGGTCATGGCAAATGCAAACAGGAATTCTAAAATTCTTGAACAGTGTTTGAAGCCAAATATTATGAATAATTTATCATGGTTAGAATGTCGCTTAGACATAAGTCAAAAAGAATTAAATAGTTACATTATAGAGAAAAGAAACAGTTTTCCTAGATTTTATTTTATATCAGATAATGATTTGTTATTTATATACGGTAATTCTGATCCAATGGCTATCCAAGAACGTATTATTCAAGTAAGTATTCATTTAATTTGTTCAACTTCATAGTAACATATATGTTATAATTTTTATTATTTTTGAATAGTGATTACATTTTCAGTAATTTCTGTGTATGTTGTATTAATTTTAGATATTTGATGAAATCAAATGCTTGACTTGCGAGTTTAAGAAACAAAGTTACATGATTACATCAATGAAAACTAGTAGTAATGAAGAATTAGTATTTAAAAATGACGTAATTATTAAAAATACTGTCGATAAGTGGATGCTCAAAGTTATTGATCAAATGCAAAAATCAAATCGTTTCATTATTAAAAAAGCTATAATGGATTTCGCGAATATTTCGAATTTAAGTTCCATTTTTGATTGGATTAATAATTTTCCATCATCAGTTTGTTTAACTGCAGACAGTGTGTGGTGGACTGTTGAAGTAGAGAACGCTTTTAATGAAATTAATTCGGTTAGTAAAATATTATATTATACATTTAATTAAATTACTCAAGTACTTATTCGTAATTATGATTATAAATCTAAACAGTGTGAAATATTTATAAAAAATACATTCCCTAAGTAGGTCTTAATAACAAAATGTATTCATTTTTGCTTTTAAGTTACAAGTAAAAAAACGAAATATTATTAACTAACCTTTTACTTTTAATTATTAATTCATATGATAATACTTCATTTAAGTCACTAACTATGGTTCCGAATAGTTTTAATTACCGTCAACATTGTTGAGAAAATATTTTGACGTTTATAAAATATATGCCACACTTAAAATTTTGACATTCGGAACAATTTATTCCATTGCATTTCCTTAAATGAGGATCTCAACGTGGCCTCACAGTTTTTTTGACCAGATTTTGAGTAATTTAAATATTTTAAAATATGTGAATAGTCTATGGGTGTAACAACAGTTATGGTGAGGCTAATTTGTTTCTTAGAAATGGTGAAGCTATGCAGTCCTCGGAAAAATTCGATAGCATTAAGCCTATTTCATCTTGATCTTTGCTTAGCGGTTAACCTCAAATTGTTTCAGGGTAAAAATATGAGTATGAAAGACTATTTGAATCAGTTGAACAGTAAAATTAGCGAAATGATTGAGCGCATTAAAAAAGAAATGTTGGAAAGTAAAAGAAGTAAATATAGCTCTATGTTAATTTTGGGCATTTATCACAGAGATATCATTGAATCATTTGTCACAAACAAGTAATTAGTATAACAAGTTTTAAAATTAAATATCGTTTCTGAAAATGTATTTTATCAATAACTACAGCGTGACTTTTACAAAATCATTTGAGTGGGATAGTATTCTGAAACCGTATTGGATTAAAAGTGAAGACAATTTATATATATCGCAATGTGCAGGTAATGATTATCGAAAGCAAATAATGATTATTTTTAGTATTTCGTAACTATCAAAAAATAAACACATAATGTACCAATATCAATCATTTTAAGGCTTTTTTAACCATGGATATGAATTTATGGGATCGAATAAAAATATTGCCATTACTCCATTAACGAATCGCATATTCTTGACTTTTACTCAAGCGTTAAGGATGAGCTTAGGTGGTGCAACTCATGGTAAGCAAAAACCTTTAAACATATTTTAATTTAAGTAATCTAATTCTGTATTTAGAGTAGCTACAAAATTTTTTGAACTTAGTTCATTCTATATTAAAACAGATGTTTATTTTATAAGAATTCAATCTAAGTATCTAATCATCAGTATGATGCTTGGTTACTTGTCAAAAAGACGAAAACAAAAAAAGCGAAAAAATAAAAGCGGAAGACAGAAAAGGCGATTGCAAAAAAAGAGAATAAGAATAACATTTGAAAAAATGCACTTAGTGATAACATGAAAATAAAGAATATGATATAAATTATTTAAATTGAATGCTGTAAATTGTTAATTCACATTATAAAATAAAGTTGATTATACTAAACTTGAAGTTTAAAGTTATGAGCGATGCCTCCAAGGAATTTGTTATTGTTCTCGTAATCTTTAACAACCCGTTGTGCTGTATTACGGAAAACTTGACAAGATGCAGGAGGATGTTGACCTACTGTATATTGCTAAATTATTAACTCATTAAGACTGTAGTTTATGGGGATCTTCTAAAAATTCCAAATTGTTGAATAAAATTAGATCCAAGAAGTTGGTTAACTATGTTAGACTTTCATCTTTTTTTTTACTTTCGCTTTTTTTGTTTTCGTCCTTTTTACATAGCTCCTTTTGTTTTCGCCCTTTTTGTTTGGCCTTTTTTACATGATGCCATTGTATTTATACCGAGGCGGTTCATGTGGTTCACCAAGAACCCCCGATTAGACCTCCAGACCATAATTTTAATTTGTACACCTTTATTTCTTCATAATTGTGCAATAATGCGAGTAATTTAATTTTGTGTTTTTATAGGTCCTACCGGAACTGGTAAAACAGAAACAACCTTAGCTATGGCCAAAATGTTGGGTAATTTATGCAAAATAATTCATTGTAGTGATGGGTTGAACCATAAAATATTCAATCACTTTTTGAATGGAATTTGCAAAAGTGGTATTTGGGGATTATTTACTAAATTCAATAGAATTTCTCAGAAAACTTTATCAGTTATATCGACTTTACTATTTTCTCTAAAATCGACGTTATTTGGGAATAAAAACGAGATCAACGTAAGTAATTTTAAGTTAAAAATTTACTGTGGTTTTTGTTATGATTCAGTGAATATTAATAATGAATTGTGTCGAATTAGTTTCGAAAAAATGACATAAATATAAATCCAAAAATCGGTATATTTATTACTATGAATATTGAAGAAATGAATGGGCAAACAAGAGAAATAGATGATGTGATAAAAAATCATTTTAGACCAGTTGTTTGTCTCATGCCTGATTTTGAACAGATATGCTTTACTGTTTTATACTCCGAAGGTTTTTTAAAAGCTAAGGTAGTAAAATACATATATTTGTTGTTGAGATCATTATTATTTAACTGATTGATTAGGTAATTTCAAAGAAAATATCATTATTATGCAAATTATGTAAGGAAGAGCTGTCATATCCGTTCAATTATACGTTCGATTTAAGATCGGTAAAAGTAGCTATCCAGTCTGCAAGAAACTTATTAATCGAACGACCAGAACTTGATGAAGATTCAGTGATAATGAAAACATTACGGTTAGTGCAATCTAAAAAATTAAGTTAGAACTATAATGACTCTATAGTTTGTATACTTTTGAATTATTACTTGTTAAGTTATAAATAAATTTCAATAAAACTTATTCAATTAAAAACAAAATTTCAAATCATAATTAATCATGTGCACACATAATTTTTGAGTGAAACGAGGCTGCTACAGCTATTTTTCCAAATTCAGTCAAATGTTATTAAACTTTGGTATACAAATTTTGATAAATAAAATTTACCATTTTGAATTTCTATCAAATCGAAATAAAATTTTTTGGAACATTATTTGTTATCTATTAAAAAGTTTAAAAATCCTACAATGCTGTATTTTTTGAAAATATAAAATGCTTTTATTCATTCAAAATTCAACTGATTTCGAACTTATTTTTTTTCTTCAAGTTGCTTATAAGTGGTTCTACAAAATGACTATTTTAGAACTTTTCAAAAAAATTTTTTTGAACAATTTAAAAATAATATAAGTAGTTTTGAATTGTTTTTAACTGTGGTAAAAGGTATTAACCACTTATTATATTTAAAAAAACTGGATTTCAATATTTGCATTATATTTTGAATTAAAACTACTGATTTTCCAATTAATTTATATAAATAATTTTATAATTTTCTGTATTTTTTGGTTATATAAAATGCTTTCATTCATTCATAATTCAACCAATTTGTAATTTTTTTCCCCCGATACTTATAAGTAACTTTATAGTATAATGGCTATTTTTGAATTTTTAAAAAAAGTTTTATTTTAAAAAAAAAATAGTGGTTTTAAATTTTAAATTTTTTTGTATCTATGGAAGAAGGCAGGCTATTAGTCACATGTTATATTAAAAAAAAACTGGTCTTCAATAGCTGTATTATATTTTGAATTATAATTTATAACTACTAACTTTCCAATTAATTTACTTACTGTATATTTATAGAATACTTTAGAACTTTAAAGTACACTACAGTGATAATATATAATAAACTAAATAGTTTACATGGATGTATCATAATTATTATGTTATTAAATCTTATACATTACAATTATTTACATAAAAAACTTATGTGGCCGAAAAAGGATAAAATGAGAATTATAACATGTGATTATTGCGGTGGGGGGGAATGATTTGTATAATAAATAGGCATGTCATAGATTAAAAAAAAGAATTTTGATTGATACATTTTGTCAACATTTTTGGGTAGTAAAAGAGAATACGGTTTTTTAGGTGTACTGTAGGGGGGTGGCAAAGCCCCCACGGTTAACATTCACCGTGAAATATAAATAAAAATAATAATGTCATTCACGTTAAAAATGTTAGCCCCACCTCCAGATATTTTAATGGATTTCCGCCTATTTATATGAAACTAATAACTTTATTTTCAGGGATTTGAATTTGCCTAAATTAATCGATAAAGATGTTCCTTTATTCATGTCGTTTCTATCCGATTTATTTCCAAACATAAAGTATTTTAAAACAACAAACAATGATTTTCATAAAGCTGTAGAAGTTGCATTAAAACACGAAAAATTCAAGAAAATCGACAGCCAAGTAGAGAAAATTAATCAGATTATGGAAACACTTGTCAATCGAAATTCAGTGGCGCTAATTGGATCAACTGGTGGTGGAAAATCTGTTATTATAAAATTGTTATGTGAAACATTAAACCATTTGAAAATATCAACAAAACTAATAACTCTTAACCCAAAAGCATTTACAAAATTAGAGTTATTCGGTTATGTAGATTCGATTACAAAAGCGTGGAATGATGGGTTATTGACAAATATTTTTCGAAACATTAACCAACCAATTGTCCCCAACAATCAGTCGAACCATTTTATTTTGTTTGATGGAGATGTAGATTCGATTTGGGTCGATGACTTAAATTCTGTTATGGATGAGAATAAAATGCTTACATTATCAAACGGAGAAAAAATTAAGTAAGATTTTTACTAGATTAAATTTCTAAAAATATTTCCACTGCTTTTACCCAGATAGGTACTTTAAAATAATATTACGCCACTAGTAAGGGTTTTTATGAATGTTTTGTTTTTCGAGTCTTAACTTATAGTATTAAGTCGTATTACATAGCGTGTATAAGATTAAAAAAATAAATAAAATTATCAAAATTAATACTTATAAAAAAATAAAACAACTAAACATATAGTGTATAATTTAATTAAAATCTATCACACAAACTCGCAATCACAAATCACATACACAAAATAAACAGAGTGGAAAAATATATTTTAATATAATACTTCCACTTACTCTGGATGATATCAGTTTAGTTTGTAATTTCAACCGAAAAACTAAAACCTTAGATTTTTTCTTCTTTGTTTGTTTACTACGAATTAATAGTTTGAATTTATTAAATTATAATACACATATTTAATTATTTTAGATTTTGAACGAAGTGAAGAAGCTAGTGTTTTTATAGTGATGTTTATTTATTTTTTTTATTTTTTTCTCATTTTTTTTCTGTTTACACTTTTACGTATGGATCTACTTGTCCAAAAGTCTCGATCAGCAACTTTTTGAAACTGTATTTGTCTTTAGTTGATACTTTAACCTGGTCATTTTTTGAATTTCCCAATTTTTCCATATTTTTTTTTTTTTAAACTACCCAAAATTTTACAAGAACGACTCGGAAACCATAATTTTTTGTTCCAAACATTATTAAAATTTTAACATAGATAGAAAACTTTTTGACGCTAGAAAATTTTGAAAATGTAAAAAAAAAAATTTGGACATTTTTCTAACACTATTTTTTCTCATTAACTTTTTTTTTCCTTCTCTTTATTTGTTAGATAAAAAAAATAAATAAATAAAGTAAATTAAATTAAAGTAAAGTATAGACTTCGCTCTTTGAGTCAGATACTCTTGGTTGGTATGTTGAAAATGACGACTATTATTATTCTTTATATTATTAACTTCCTTACCGAATAACCTAACCAGAACCTTCTTATTGAAGAAATTATTTATCGTTTCTTTAAAATTCTACACACCCACTAAGATTATCTGACTCCAACAATGAAGAATATCCGTGGTGCGAAGTATGTCCAGCTTTCTTATCTATGTATACTTTACTTTTTTTATCTTTTTTTTGTTATTAAAAAAATATATGAACGCACACCGATATCTTAATAAATCAAAACAGTATTATTGTTTGAAATCAAAATAGTTATTTCATATGAAACATTTCAAATAATATGAATTAATCTTATATTAATGCAAAATCATATCCATTACTAGTACTCACTAATGATAATGAAATGTTGTTTAGGATAAAACCACTGTGTAATCTATTATTTGAAGTCGGGCATTTGTCCTACGCAGCTCCGTCTACGGTATCGAGAATGGGTGTAGTTTATGTGGACCCCAATAATCTCGGATACATGCCGTATTGGGCACGGTGGTTAGAGCCTCGAAATCTGATGGAGCAAACGGCTTTGGACCAATGTTTTCAAAAATACGTGCCCGCGTTGTTGAACTTAATTTTTGAAGATAAAAATGATTTCAAGAAGTCGCACGCATTAAGAATTGCTGTTCCACAGACAAAATTAAATATGGTACGTGTGTGTTATTAACGTCGTGTTTTTGTCGTCTTTTGTAATTATTATTTAATGGTATTTATTTTCAGTTGTAAACAGTGTTGTGCATAAACAGAAATTCACAAAGACCAGAGTATTATAATAATTTAAATGGCAATTACATGTTGCGATCGAAACCAACAGTTCAGTTTACATAAATAATTAAAAGACAAACATATATTTAAATAAGTGTGTAGTTCGCTCGTTGGGGTGTTCTTCGCACGTCGGGTGGGATTCTTTAGACGGGTGTATTGAATTTTAAAGAAACAATAAATCATTTCTTCAATAAAGCGATTCTGAACGAAGGAAGTTAATAATATAAGAAATAAAAATGCAAAAAATTCGGAGTGCCGGACTGAAATCGAATCTCGGTACTGACGCATAATAGGCCGGTTGCCTTACCATAACGCCACAAAGCATTACTTGACCTTGTAGGTGAAATAATAGGTATTTAGTATAATAACTGAAAATACTGAATTTTCAAAATAGAATAAAATAGTTAGAAAATTATTGTTGCACGTGGATTTTAATTCACACCATCATATTTAGCGTCGAAATATATACAAGATGCAATAAAACATCAACCTTCAGCAACCACGTGTTTATAATCTATAGATACTCCTCATATCTATCTGTATTTTCTCAGATTTTTTTTCAATCAAACCCTTGTAAAATTATGAAATTTTCTCGTAACTATTTTTAGTGGTTGGTGAAAATTTCAAGTCCCTAGCTGCATTATTTTAGAAGTTATGTCAAAAAGTAAATTTCAATTTTACAAAAATTTCGGTAATTGCGTGATTTGCCGTTTTTTGTCAATTTTTTGACAGTTTTTTCCCATTGGAAAAATATTGAGAAATTGGAAAAATTACCTTTTTAAAGTACCATTTGGGTACGATTTCGGTTCTATAGAGATACTGATCGAAACTTTTGGACAAGTATTTCTATACGAAAAAGTGTTTCCAGAAAGATAAAAAAAAATAATAGAAAAAATAAACATCATTGTAAAAACATTAGCTCCTTCACTTCGTTCAGAATCTAAAAAATCTAACACGAGCTGTTAAACATCCGAAACAGTTGTTACTATTTAAGACATTTAAGTTATTGCAATATTCTGGTCTTTGTGCATTTTTATTTTATAGTCATACTCAGTACTTTAAATTATTACAAATCATACGAGTAGATATTAAACAACTTTAACTGTACTTAATTTTCACCTCTGCATCTGTTTCACAGATAACTCAACTATGTTTCATTTTGGACACTATCTTACCTTTAGTGTTATCGGATAACGATTCGGTTAAAACGGCCAATAGGAAAAAAACAGCGATGACTGGCAACGGCATGGCCATTCCATTGAATTCGATGATTTCGTTTGTCGCCGGCATGGGAGTAACCGAAGCCGTGTTTATACAAGCTTTGTATTTGTCTTTGGGAGAGCTGTTGACCGACACGACGTCTCGTCACGCATTCGACGAAACCGTCAAAAAATTATCCGGATTTGCGTACTCCCAAGGAGCCCACGATCGGTCGAACATACAAAATCTGAAATACATACCTTGCGATCAGCCTATGTGGTATGATTACTTTTTAGATTTCAATAAATTGGAATGGATAGCGTGGAAAAAAGCGGTTCCGGAATATATCCATAACGGAAAGATTCAATTCAACGATATACTTGTTCCGACGGTTGAATCTACGAGATTGATATGGATATTAAAATTGATTAATGAAGTATTTATCAAATGTTTGCAATATGTTTCGCTGACAATCATTGTATAATAATTTTAAAATTTTCAGTATTACTTTAGAAGTGCAATATTTAAAAAGGTAAAAATTATATTAAATCATAATTTTAAAGTAAAACTCGTTTAAAACCTTTTTAAAACTTGTTTTGAAATTTTAATTAAATACTTATAAACTCCATAATGAAGGAGCTTCCGATGTTTCTTTCATATATCAGCAATGTTATTTAATCATTTGGTTGGCCAACTGAAGACCTTATTTGAGAATTTCATTTAGGTCCAATTTGAAACCAAATATCAAGGGGAGAGGGTGATCATTTAAAAAATGGAGGAATTGATGACTTGATGATGCTTTTTTCTTTTTTTGTCAATTTTTTTTTATCCGGTTAACTAAAATCAGGTTTTAACTAGAAAAATCGTTATCAAATCATAAAAATTTTAACAAAAATTTTAGAATGTTTGAACTTTAACCCTCCTCTTCTCTCCTTTCAGGTCATACACTTAGCGTATTCTGTTTTTATAATTTTATTTCTTAACAAGCAATTGTCATAACAATCTAAGCACAAATAATGCGGTGAAACATTTTTTTTAATTCAATGGTTTTTTTTTGCTTTTAAGTTAATAATATATAACACAATACTATTGAATGTATTTACAAATTATTCAAACAATTATCTTTGAAAAATGTCGGTTTCATTTTCTTAATTTATAATATTCTGCATAAATAAGAAATACTTTTATTTATATGCACATGATATTTCCCATACGACATTGATAAACACAAATAAATTATTATTGTTTAATGGTTTAATGTTAAAGATGAATCATTTGTTGTTTTGTAACTTCCGTGGAATTTTAATTTTTGAAATAATTTTTATAGAATACCAAGTTCATATTATTGTGAAATTTTAATTTTAGTTTTATACTTTTTGGATTTTTATTTTAAACCATGGTGATTAATGTTTGTATTTCATTTTCATAAGGTATTTGTAGAACTAACCCAGCGATTCCTCAGGTCGTGGCGCGATTCAAGGTCACAAAGGTTTTAGTGGAGGGTTACGAAAGAGAATTCAGTAAATTTAGTACTTGACTGTTTTAAATACTGAGTAGAGTGAAGAAGCTAGTGTTTTTATGATGATGTTTATTTTTCCCCTATATTTTATGTGTTTGTACACGTTTTCTTATAGAAATACTTGTCCAAAAGTTTCAACCAACAACTTTTTTAATCACAATTTTGCTCATTTAGATACTTTTAGGAGGTCATTTTTAAAAATGCTCAATAGTTTTTCCAAAATTTGACAAAAAATTCTTTGAAATTATCTTTTAATTTAAACTTTATTTAAACTTAAATATAGAAAATGTTTATAATATGTGAAAACCTATATTTTTCATACACTTTTTTTTCTCACCAAAATACCTTTTTCTTGTTCTCAGTTTATTTGTTAATTGTTTGTTAATAGTTTTTTTTATATTATACAATATTTCTAGTATTTAATATTCCGTGTGGAGAGAAGAAGCTAGTGTTTTACAATGATATTTTTTTTCGGTGTATACGTTTTCGTACTTACCCAAAAGTTAGTTTCGACCAGTTATTACACATTAAATTTATATTTTATATTTTGTATTAATTTAAAAATGTGGTTTTTTGGTTAATTTAATCATTTAAACAATTTAACATAAAGAAAATATATTGAAATTATGACTTTTTTGGGGGATCGAGTAATTATTTTTTTTAATTTTAAGGTCACGATCATTATACTTAAAATGTTGGGTACTTTTGAAATAACTGTTCTTGTATTCAACTGGTAAATTTAAAATAAATCAAGAAAGAACAACTTATATTTTTTTAATTGGATATTAATTTAAAATTGTACAGTTTATTTATTTTTATTATAAATTAAATTTTAGAGAACCTTAACGCTATAATTGAGAATAACGTCATCTTTATTCAAAATGAAAAACCATGCACCTATGTATATTCATATTTTACATATTATTAAATACATTATAGGTTAAGCGACCAACAATCATTGTTGGCGAGTTGAGTTCTGGTAAAACAGCCACGATGAAGTATTTTATGCGTGATCTAGAGTCAAAATACTATGTGAGTACCATAATTATAATTATTATTTATTGAATTTTGAGCAGTTCATTGGATAAATTGCTAAGTACCTATGATATATTATTTTTACGATATATGTACCTATTTTTATTATTGTAATGATAATATGATAACATATGATAACAGATAAGGTTATGTCATTAATTAGGTTATGTTCAAACACAAGCTTAAATCAATCACTCTCGTAGTGCTGTCTAAAACGTGTATGTTTTATATTTTAATTAATTTAATGTAAACCTTCTACAACCAAAGTATATAACATGGCGCAGTTGGTTTAGAACACGAGTTGGTTTAATACGCAATTCGATTATG
>JAIPRM010007815.1:0-16691 GCA_025469315.1 Stegophylla sp. TES_Ste_2020 | reverse complement strand
TACCATAACTTCTAGAATAATGCAGCTAGAGACTTGAAATTTTCACCAACCACTAAAAATATATACGAAAATATGTCATAAAAATTTCAAAAAGATTTGATCAATTTTGAGTTAAGTACGGCATTTTTTTTTTTTTCAATTACAGTATTTTCTTACGCGGCCAAAGGAGAGTTGGGGGCTGCAGGGGCTGGAAAGTCCCGTAAAAAAAACGAATCGATGAAAACCGCGTTGTTTATCGAAAAATTCTTTGCCGCGCGTTTTAACAAAATAATTATTATTATTATTATCGAATGTGTGGAATATTTTGCGCGTCAGGAGTTGGAAACTTTAAGTCACGTGGTTGCCCGAAAGTTGCGCATAATAATAATTAGTTGTTTTGTCCAAAGAGCCGCCGCATAGTCGTCGTCGTCTAAGTTTAAGGGGTTTCCGAAACACTACCCTCGGTGCCGGTAATATAATATGCATTCACTGCAATATTATTATTATTATTATTATTAAATAAAATATAAATATAAATTTCGTGATAGGGTATACGCGCGTATGGTTTTCGGCAAAAGTCGACAGGGCGAAAAAATATCTACCCTCCAATAAACAACGATACTTTTGTGTTATATAGTTAGACATATATCGCACCCGTAGTGCAAGACTGCCATAACTAAAAAAAAAAAAAAAAGTGAATATTGAGTTAACATATCACTGTTAGATAGAAATTTTGAGATTTTGAACGAAGTGAAGAAGCTAGTGTTTTTACAATGGTTTTCTATGTACAACTTTTCTTATACTTGTCCAAAAGTTTCGATCAGTAACTTTTTGAAACCGAATTTGCCTCTAGACGGTACTTTAGAGAGGTCATTTTTTAAATTTCTCAATTCTTTAATTTTTTTTTTTTTTTTGAAAAAACTACCTTAAAATTTAACAAAAACGACTCGGAAACCATAATTTTTTGATCCGAACTATTTAAAAATTTAAACATAGATAGAAAATCATATAAGAAAGATTTTGGCGCAAGAAAATTTTGGACATTTTTCTAACATTTTTTTTTTTTTTATATTATTAACTTCTCTCGATCAGAATCGTTATATTGAAGAAATGATTTATCGTTTCTTTAAAATTCAATACACCTGTCAAGAGAATCCCACCCGTCGTGCGTAGAACACCCATCGTGCCAAGTATGTTCGGGATTTTTCATTCTACAAAATGCAAGAACGCCATAAGTTCTATTACAATATCAGTTTGAATAATAGTCGTTAATTCTTCTAGTGTGGTCTTATAGTGTATGAGAAATCAATACTGCCATAAACATAAAATATTTCAGTTCTTATTTTCACTAGTTTTCTAGATAATACATATTTTAAAATAATTCAATAGTGCCGTATTTCGGTTCATGGTGGTTTGACGTGATTTTATAGTGTACAATTAAAATCATTATACAAAAAATAATTGTAAACCGCCAAATTTCGTTTTGTGACAGTTTTGTATTTGTACCCATCAAATGACATATTGTGTGATCTAACAAAACAAATGAAACAAAGAGAAATATAATATTTAAAAGTGCCATAAATCCAAATGTGGTAGTTTTGCATTATAATTAACAAATTTCAAACTGCCATAACCCTAGTTTCTTATTCTTAGGCATTGAATCGTTTATTTCATATTCATATTGAAAAAAAAAAAAAAAGTTAGTTTTATGTAATATCAAAATAAGTGGCAAAATCAAATCTTAAAAAACGAACGTTGGGCAGAATTCGGAATTTTCAAATCATTGTAATATCTCAAAACTATGTTTTTTGAATTTTGACAGTAAAGTGCCCGCCCGTACAGTATATTTTAATCGCGTGAGATTATTTTATACATATTTAATATTTTGTGAGCGAAGGAAAAAGAGATTATGAGTAACGTACTGTGCACATTTAGGTAATGTAGCTTTACAAGAGGTATATTGATTTCTCACCGAAAACTTAAACGTGAAAAAAATGGGCAAAGTTCGGCACAAAGTAACTCGTTACGTTTACCGGCTTTTCGCAGATAAAAGAATTGAGACCTAAGTGGTGGCTATCGAGTTGTGTCGAAAGTTTCTTCGAACGTACCCTGTCGCGGAAATATTATATTCGACTGTGGTTAGGTTATCGTTTAAAATGAAAAAGTCGACATACTGTGCATGCATCATACAGGTATTCTTCGCGCGCCCCGAATGGGATACTCTCGGTGGATGTGTTGAATTTCAAAAGAAACGGTAAATCAATAAAACGATTCGGTGCGTAGTTTCAGATAATATACTAATAATAATTATCGTCAGTATTCGCGTCATGTTTACCAGTGTCTATTTCGATATTTTTGTATAAATGATTAATTTTCTGTAAGATGTTACGATTTGGAAAATAAATCTTCGTTTATTTGGATTAAACACCATTTGAACCGTAATCATAACTTTAAAAGCTTGTAAAAATTTATGCGGTGAGCTAATTTTCACGAGCGCTGTGTAATATCAATTATTAATCGACTAGATTAATGTAATAAAATGTTTTATGACGCTTAGATTGAAAAAAAGAAAAACGATTATTTTACGTGAAAATTGTATAAGTTACGTACAAATTCTGACTTAAAACTGCGTTTGAAATTCGAAAGTTGACTCGCAATTTTCGATAATTAAAAAAAAAATAATAATAATAAAAATAATTTATTCAGTTCAACTTAATTATGCGATACATAAAGTCTAAGTTAATTAAAAAAAAAAAAAAGAAAGTAGAATGAGCTGATTACCCCTCTATTTAAGCAAGCTTGTGATGAGAAGGGGTGTCTTCAGTTATAATAGTTATTACTAATAATTATTAACAAATTTTAAAACTTAGAATGCAATAAAAAAAAAAAAAAAAATAGGTATATTTACAACAAACGAAGAAAGTGATAATGATTATAATATTAAATTTAGCACTATTTAGAAATATTAGTTTTAGAAATATTTATTCGTACGTTCAAATAAAATGTTCAGGTCTTTACTTTGGTGAATTGATTTTTGAGAGAATATTTAAAGCGTTTATTGGAGCATTAATTTTCCTTTAATTACGTCATTGACGAGCGTGAATAATTCAATTTAATTTAGATAGATTTATATTTGCAACAACAAAATATCATCAGATTATAATAAAATTCGGAGAGTTAACGATCATCAGTCGAGAGTAATCAATATTGTATTTCTTTGTTTTTTGCATTTTTCCGAATTGGTGTTTACGAAGGATTTCTATTCGAAGGGACTCGCAACGATCCACTTACGTATATATTTTTGAATTTTTTCATCACAGAAACTGACAATAATCGACCCGTTAGTCGTACACCGAACTCGGTCCCTTATTCGCGTTTACTTTTTACCACGGGATACGCCATAATGACTATGTGCACGCCGCCGTTTATTAATAGATCCCGTCGATACGGACGGATAACAGTGTTGCGCGCCGAATGAATTCTCCGCGGAGGTCGCGAGTAAACGTGTAAAATAATATCGAGTACAATAATAATAATAATAATAAGTCGAGTGCAGTGTTTTAAGCATGTTAAATGTTTAAAAACCAAAAAGTAAACTATCGATAATTAATCATAAATCTATGTGCAACGGTAGTTATTACTCGTTGTGAACGAGTTATAATTTTTTAACACCCTTAATATGTCCCTGTGCGTTTCTTTACTTTTTTTTCTAAACCGTTGGTTTAATTTTCAAAATGTAAAAACAACAATGTCATCCGTTAGGTATAATAATGTCATTAATCGTTTTTATTGTGTTCGATTAATTAAATTATAGTTCTAAGCTGTTTAATGGTATAACATTATTTTCGTTAGCAGTCATTTGCATCTGTGGATTACAACGGCGTATCAATTCAAATTTATCGAAGGGATTATATTATGTACAGTTATAAGGTTTTTTTGTTGTTGTTGTTGTTATGAGGTGGGATGGAGTTTTTTCGCCCTAATTTTGGATAATAATCGTAATGCAAATCAATATTATACAACTGTCAAGCTTAAATTAATAAAATAACTGAAAAATAAAATAATATGTTTTCCAAAAATGTATATTTTTTTATCCATTTAAACAACACGGTCAAACACTGTGAACATTACATTTCTGTAATTAATTACGTAATTACTCTCTAATTATCATTATTTTGTTCATAGACATAAAATTTAATTTCAGACGAATTTAATTTTGAATATATATTATATATATTATGAAAATCAAAAGTTTAGCAACGAAATAACGTACCGCACCCGAACCTCGTCCCGAATCTCACTGTGCGTCGTCGTCCGCCGTTTTGGACCAGGTCCACGTAGTTCTTCCGGTCGTGGGTACGCTGGCGCGTAGGTTTTGATTAAACGCGAGGCTGCCGCCGCCGGCCGAAGACCGCTAAACGCGTAATTGGTCCATTGGACGGTCGATTTACCGCGGTAATGCAGTGCCGAAAATTAAAGGGCTTCGACTTGAGCGATTTTTTTTTTTTTCTAACCAGTCGTTCTAATTCATGTCAACATTTGTATGAAATAACATCATTGTATATATCTAGTAAACAATATAATATTGCAACAAAAAGTAGTTTTAGCTGACTTAAAACTTCAAAGCAAATACCTAACATAACCTATTATTGAGAGCACAATATAAATATTATATATATATATATTGATTAATTAAATTGAATTAAATAAGGGGATAGTAAAATTACATTATCTCAGGCGAAAAAAAAGAAAATATGATATATTTATATTATTCTAACTTCATCTATGCTAATTTATTCATTTAGATCGTCGTTTCTCAACCTTTTTAATGTCACGACCCCCAAAATAGGTATAATATAATATGGTCACTTCGCGACCCCCCCCCCGTCTACATTAGGTAAAAGTTTGAATAAAAATATCTAATCTCATTAACCAAACGAAACAGGGCATAGGCAATATTAATTCATAAATACCATGTAATACAAATTCAACAATCACACTAATTATTAATTTTATCAGGTTTATTAATTTTTTAAAGTACATATATACTTGTTATTTTAAGTGTTTTTTTTTTTTTTTTTTCATTAAAATGTTTTAAATAAAAAGGTTCATTTGGTAAATTAGGGTTTTGTTATTTTTGAGCTACGTGACCCCTAGTCAAAGTGATCGCGACCCATCTGGTTGGCAAACGCCGATTTAGACAATAATTGTTGAATAATAAAGACGAAAACAAAACAATCGTGTAATAACATGACAAAAAACGTTAATTTTTCCATTTATAAAAAACAATCGGGTAGTCATAGCAATTTTTCATTCCAATTGTCAAAAGAATATCGTTTTTTTAGTTAAAACTATGTATAGAGCACTCTCAAATACAAGTTTTATTCGGATTTTTGTTTTTCACTTGTTAATTTTCACCCGGAATCGGATTATTTTCTGTTTTATATTTATTCGTTTTGCCGGTCGTGTTCGATTAAACTCAAAAAACAATTTTTTTTTCTCGTCAAATCGTATAAAATAAAAAAAAAAAAAAACGTTTTCGAAAAACAGCTATCAATAAATATATTTTTTTAACATATTATAGCATATGACTCACGATGACGGTTAACAAAAAAAAAACATATATATATATATCAAACAAACAGAACCCTCCGAAAAATCTCGACGACGACGACGACGACGAGGGGGACCTTCTCACCAATACTTCAATCACTGACTCATTGATTCACGTGACTCGTAAGCTTAATGGACTGTCTGCAAAGTCGAAAAAATCTCTATGACCAACTCGTCGTTAAGCTTGAAGTGTTTTTTTTTTCTCTCTCTCTCTAGAACGGCAGTAATTGACCGTGGTTTAACCGAGGTCGGGGGGAAAAAAAAAGCAGTAATGTATCGCTTTTTTATTATATCATATACTTACATAGTTTTTTTTTATTATTTTTAATAAAACCGCTTTGGTATGTCCGAAGTGGCCGAATTTAATTTCACCGAAACAAAGTTCCCAGAAGTGCCCCTGAGTTGCTTGCTCCGACGGGGTTTATATTTGGGGAAATATTTTACGACTCGGAAGCAAAGCGCACGCAATACGCAAACTGTTCGGTCGAACGTATTATTACAAGCATAAAAATTTAACATATTATATATTATACCGCCGCGGTAGGTAATCAAGATTTCTTAGTGACGGTTGGCCGTAAATAACGCCGCGGGTAATCTTATGCACGTGTATACACGATTCGGCGGGTTCTTCGGGTCTGGAAATTTCGGTATTTTTCGCAACATTTATATATTCGGTAAATAATTAGGTCATTAGGCAATTATTTTAGAAATCGGAATGAAAACGAAAACCATTCGGGGGTGCACGGTATAACGTTCGATACGATCCGAACGATCAACCGTGAGTAACAGAATAATAATAATAATAATAATATAATAATCATTACTAAGAGATACGATGTTGATGACAAATGCATTTTTTTCCCTTTGATTCTACGCAATGTTCTCCGAGCTAAAAATTCGTTTCATGCTTCCCTCATTCAAAATATGAAAATTTAATTTTGCATCTTTTTAGTATTTTTAGGCGTTTTGGTTATAAATGCATCGTTTTTGCTTTTTTACGTCATTTTTCAAGAATTTTATGTCATTATTTAATTTTACAAGTGATTTTTTTTAATAAAATTAAAATTTTCAGGAACAATTTTACATTTAAAAAAATAATTTTATCAAAATTATTGAAGAGTTTTTGTTACAATTATATATACTTCATTGGTAGATACTAGGTGCTCACACTGTATCATACAACTTATACAACATTTGCTTTTACAGAATAAAGGTACCCCGATGTACACGCTAATCGAAAATTATATTTATAAATTGTATTCAATCAACCCGATAATCTCTTTGTCGATAAAACGACAATAAGTTCGATGTTCACGGCGATTTTTTCATTTTCTTACTCAATTCAAATATGTTTGTATATTTATAATTACATAATTTTCAATTTTGGCTTCAATTTCACGAGCTTACTCAGTGGGACCCATTATTCTTTGTAAAGAATTTAAATAAATTTGTATTTTAAGCATTTTTTTTTTTTTTTTTTTTTTAGGTCATTTTTTACGATTTTTAGGTCATTAAAGCATTTTTTTGGGGTCATTTTTGGTATTTTTTTAGGCCATCAACATCCTGTCTCTAATCATTACTAATCGGCTCCGAATGTTTGTTTATTTCTATCACGATGTTACAATCGAGTAATCGGTGAATCGATTTAATTTTCCATAATGTTTTCCTACGTGTTAATTGACAATAAATTAATTTTGACTACGTCTGCTCCGGTGGCATTCGAACAATATAGATCAATCGAATATTTTGGTCAATTTATCAATGGTATTTGTCGACTAATCGATTGTTCTTCAATATCCAAAATGAAATTATGAAAATTATTTATTTATTTATCGACTAATTCGTACTTAGTATGACAATCTTTTGTGAATATTATGACAGTCACACAGGGGTTGATGGAGTAAGCGTCATTACTTAACGTGGTTGCGGTTAGGTTAGGCGTAGAATATTGGAGAGGTTAAACTACGAGAAAAAACTATTTAAGGACGAGGAAGGACCTGGGGGTTGTGTCGTTGGCGGCGAACACTTTTGGAGACTTATAAAACCAAAAAGCTAAAAGTCGCCATAACGCAATACGTTACGTAGTAAATTCGCATCGGTTAGTAACACATTTTTAGAAAATTATGTTTCTAATATATAAAACCATAAAATTATGTATGCAACGGAGTAGAAAATTAAAATTGTCAGTTAATATGTCGCGAAAACTTAATTTTTTTAAATAATTAATCGAGTAACAGATTAATCGAATGTTACATAAATTAATTTATGTAACTGAACTCCTACAATTATTCTATATAACTATATATCGGCACACTTTTATCCTTGAATTTTTATTTTATTTTATTTTTTCATGACTTGTTTAGAAAAGTGCATACTTTTCTACAAACGCATCGCAAATCTGCTTTAGTAAAAAGACGGATGTATCTTTTTTCTTTTTCCCCCGTCTGCACCGGATAAGATATTTTATGTTTTGGTCTCCCCAACTGGTCCGCAGGACCGTCAGCGCAAAGAGTATGGGAGAGCGAACGGAATTATATATCCTTCAAACTTCAGCCGCGAATAAATTGCGAACCAACAGAAAAAAAAAAAAAAAAACAATAGCTGAAATGTATCCACGTCACCACGCGCGTCTCTGTTGGTTCCGAGTGTAGACAATAGAGATTAAAAAAATTATGACGCACATAAAGGATATGGGAAAATGACAGAAGAGACGTCACGTTCGTATTTATATTAAAACTTCTCGTTAGAAAGAATAAAAATAAAAATCACAAAACGTAGACCACCTACAGCGTTTGGAAAAAAAAAAAATGTATAAAAGCGAATAACAATTTCTGATACACATAAAATATTATGTATAGAGCTCGGATGTTTATAACCTAAATTTTACTGAAATATGCATTTAAAAATGTCAAAATATGCAATTATATGCCATTAATGTTCAAATGTATTAAATATATTTTTTTTCAACAAATATAATATATATTATGGTAAATACTAACTCAAAATTAATTAAACACTTATTTGAACTTTAATTTTTTATATTTTGAGTTAGTGACGATTGAATTTTTCAATGACTCATGGTATACGAGTTTTATATTAATAAAAATCGTTTATTCGCAGAGTTAACTTCAATAACATAATTTTAACTATAATTTAATATTATACAATAAATTATAACAAGTAAATAAATGCGATTAACTATGATTGATGCGGCGCATCCGAATTGCGTCCATAAATGATATTTTGTCCGAGTTGCGTCCGAGGTTTTTACACGGCGATGGACTGTCAACCGACAACCGATAGTCCGACAGTACAGAAAGCCGACAACGCAATAAATTTTTAAATATATTTTCGTAACGAAATCAGGAAACTCTGCGTCCAGACGCTATCACTAAGGTCTAGACGTACCTTTGAACGCGCATACCTTAGCTTACCTTTAAATCAATATTTATTATTTTATTAGATAAATTAAACACATTTCTATGGGTGCATTTTACAATTACCGCACAAACTGTACATTTTAGTCAAAACATCGATAACACAACGTCTGATTGTCGAGGTTTTCAGCAACGATAAAAATGGTAGGTATCAAGTAATTCATCTAATTGCACCAATAATATGATATATTATTTTAGACTCATATCAAATCAATGCTTGCCAAACCGTAACAAAGATTTCCTCTTTTGCTTGATTTCAGTTATATATATATATATATATACATATATATATATAGAATACATATTTTCCTTCCCACTTTTACAGACTGAGGACTGTCATTTATTATAAATATTATTTGTATAAATGGTATGGTTAAAAATATGATTTTTTTTTTTTTAATTTTACTAAAATGCTAGATTTTTTTTTTTGTTATTTTTTTATTTTTTGAACGAATTCAAAACGTCATATTTTTTTGTTTGGTATATAATATTTAAAAAAGTATAATAAATTATTTTATTTTTAATTATTATTATTATTATTATTATTTTTTTTTTTTATTAAGACTGTCGCGGACCACAGGTTAAGAACCGCTGGTTTAGAGTGTTTTTTTTTTTGTTTTGTTTTAGACGAGAAAACAATTAACGGAAGTACGTCTCCGGATTTTTTTTTTTTCCCCCCACAAACAAATTATTACAAAAACGGTACACCGCTGACCCTTTCGGGTGTTTCAGTGGTTTGCGGATCATTTATCTATTCAACCGCGGGACAGTATTACGCCACTTGTGCGTGTAACAATATAAACAAAATCCGAGTATACTTAAAATCGTATACGCTATTGTATATATCTGAGTGTTTTGTTCATTCCCAGGGCCGAAATGTACCTGTCCCGCTACTATAACGTACACCCTTGTAAACGAGTACACCGTGCGGTTAGGGTTGATTTACATAGCGATTAACGAATCAGTTAAAACGAAACACATCACGGTACCGCATAAATATAATATTATATTCACGTACAATTCAATTTCACTTAAATTATTTAAATTATTATCATTCCAACTGTTCGATGATCGAATATTTTCGTAGATCAATCGATTTCTGTCGGTCAATTGATTATCAATGTCGATTTATCGTATTTTTTAACCGTTTGAATATAAAACGGATTATACTCGCTTATTTTTTAGATTTAGAAAAAACACTTTTTCGTATGGATCTACTTATCCAAGATCTACTTATCAGTAACTTTTTGAAACCCGATATTCCTCTAGTTGGTACTTTAAAGACGTCATTTTTTGAATTTTTGAATTTTTTTTTTTTTGAAAAAACTACCAAAAGTTTGACAAAAACGACTCGGAAACCATCATTTTTGATCCGAACTTTATGAAAGTTTAAACATAGATCAAAATAATAATATATGGAAAGATTTTGGCGCATGAAAATTTTGAAAATGTGAAAAAAACATTTTCGGACATTTTTCCAACATTTTTTTTCCCATTTATTATTTTTTTCCTCGATATAAAAAAAAATTAAATTAAAGTAAAGTATAGACAAGAAAGCCAGAGACATACTTCGCACCACGGATATTCTTCGCTCTTCGGGTCAGATACTTTTGGTGAGCGTGTTGAAAATTACGACTATTAATGGTCTTTATAAATTATTATAACTCCTTTCGTTCAGAATCGTCTTATCGAAGAAATGATTTATCGTTTTTTTGTAATTTAATACACCCACCAAGAGCTTCACACATGCAAAGAACACCCGTCGTGCGAAGTGTGTCCGGCTTTTTACATTTTATCGACGTGTAAATCGTGCAAAAAAAAAAAAAAAAAAAAAAGAAGAAGGAAACAAATTGGGCGACGACGATTGTCAATAATAACTTTGTCGCGGCACAAGCTGTCTACGCGAAAATACTCGCAGACCGTCGAAAACGATTATCCGGTCCGGTCCACTTTACTATTTGACTTTTAGACGACTAATTGAGAGTTATGAGCCGTCGTAGTGCTATCGAAACTTTCTGTGCATCCGCAACTGCAGGGGGGATTAACTTTCGTCGTATAATAGTGTCCGATCAACAAGTATGATGCCGCCCACCACCGATGTCAAATAAGGAATTCGCGAACGTGAACTTGTAATAAAACGATATTTGTAGTACGGAACTTTGGAAGTCTGGAAGAAAATATTATTTTATTTTTCGGAATCGTTATTACGTTATAGGTTTTCATAAATACACGTGTTCGTTGTGGAATCTCAAATCAGACAATTTAAATAAAATCCAGTGGGGGGGAGGGTGCTAGGGTGCCATAACACCCACCTCGACGTATTGATACCTGATGTAAAACAAATATTATACACTAAACGTATTTTTCAGTGGGCTGGACATGTTTCTAAAGTAAATCGGTAGAAAAAAATTAAATGTTAAGCGATTTTCCCCTTAACATTATTGATAAGTGATCACCAGAAGTGATTGAAAAAAAAAAAAAAAAATGTAAAATGGATCAAAGTTCTCAACATAACCATAGCCAATCAGCAGAAAGACCTTGCTCAACCTTGAAAAGGTCGAACAATATTATTTGCCATCCACTTTGTTTGCAGTACGTTTAAATTGTTTTGCCATGTTAAATATTCACAAACAGATAGATATAAACCAATAGTTGACACCATCGCTCGGGGGGGGGGGGGGAAGAAGGACGGAATTAGAAAATTGGCCAAAAAATTGTTATTTATTTTTCGTTAATTAATTATAAATAAATAAAGAATATAATAAACGGATGAGGTTGAATTTTAATTTTTAATTTAAATTTTATTTTATTTTGAATAAAGGGTTTTGTTTTAAATGTATTTTTAAAGTTATCATTTATGTTTATCCTTTTAAATATTTAGTAAGCAGGACACTAAAAAAAAAGTCATGCCATCAGGATGAAGTATACAGAACACCATAACTTAAGCACCCCCTATAAAAAAATCCTAAATCCGCCCCTGGTGTGTATCGTTACTGTTAATTTAATAAATATCATTAGTATGCATAATAATAACAAGTTGTTTTGTATATATAATTAATAAAGATGCAAAAAAATACTATTTATTTAATCGCGATTTTAGAGAAAACTGTCATCAATAGATAATATATTATCTAATTTTTACGGTGGGATTAACGACATTTTCTCGTGACAGAAGTTTTTGTTGTTTTGGTAAAAAAAAAATGAAAATTGTCATTACTGTTTTTTTCGTTTTGTTACGTTTTATAAGCAAAACGTTTCGTGAAATGTCGTAAAAGTCAAAAAAAAAATAAAAAAAAATACGAGTTATAATAATGTTATTATATTATTATTATTATTATAGAAAAAATGATTAAAGTGTGTCGTCGCAAGTATTACACACAGTGGACGGGGGGGGGGGAAGGGTCCGTACACAAAAGCTTTGCGTTCAGTGTGTGTGTGTGTTTTGTGTAATTAGTAGTAATTTACTTGCGCGCACTTAGTCTGCGATAAAATTTAGATTAATATTAGATTTATTCCGCGAGCGACTGCACTTTGCAATCATGAACACTGTTTGTTTTGTATTGTTTTTCGATTTGCACACAAAGGATCCGCCGCGTAACCGTGTGTAAATAATAATATTATACAACCGCGCTGCGGAACAATTAAAGACGAAAAAATATATAAACTAAAACCCCTTCCCCCAATTTAACGTCATTGGGCCTCGGTGTTACACACTCATTGGTGCAGTGTCTGGGAGGGGGGAGGGGCACGTGATCGTGTTGTAAATGGTAGTCGCGAGTCGAGTAAATATTTTTTTGGATGATCTCAGGAAATGCATTCCAACTACAAAATTTGTTTCACGTGACAGAGACCTCAAAACTAAAACTTTTATTTTGTATTATTTTCCATAATGTTTCGATATTTTTTAATTTTTAGAGCATATTTCAGCATTTTTCTTAATTTTTTTTATTCATTTTAATGCATATTTGAACAGTAACCCTTCAATTTTAATTATATAATATACAAGCCAATAATTTAAATTTAGCTAATTAAAAATACTACCATCCATATTTTTTGGTTTTTTCCTTAATAACACTTTACATCTCTCTGTTATTCCTATAAATTTTGAATCTTATCTTTACTTATGGTCTCGACTTGGACTCGACAGTCGGCAAATAGTGAAATAAATTAAAATATTAAAATGTATAGGACCTTTTTTCAGTGCATTTTCGCAATAAAATGCATTTTTTAAGGGCATTTTTGACTGTTTTTTAGAGGATTTTTAGTGCATTTAAATCCGGGACCCATTAATGACAAACGCATTTTTTTTCTCCTTTAATTTTATGCAATGCTTTCCAAGTTAAAAATTCGTTTCATGCCTCCCTGATTCAGAATGTGAAAATTTAATTTTGCATTTTTTTTCCATTTTTGCATTTTTGGACATTTTGGTTATGAATTTTTTTTTTTTTTTTTTAATGCTTACGTCATTATTTCATTTTACTAATCACTTTTTGTAGTTTTTGTAAATTATCGGTCATTTTTCTAATAATATTAAGACTTTTAGGAATGATTTTATATTTAAAAAAATATTTTTATCGAAATTATCGAAGATTTTTTGTTACAATTACACAATATACTTCATTGATAGATACTAGGCGCTCACACTGTATCATACTACTTACAAAACATTTGTTTTTTACAGAATACACCCCCGATGTACACGCTTATCGAATATTATATAATAATAAATTATATTCGATCAACCCGATAATCTCATTGTCGATATAATGACATTAAGTTCGATGTTCACGTCATTTTTTTAATTTTGTTACTCAATTTAAATATGTTTGCGCACTTACAATTACAAATTTTTCTGTTTGTTATTGTTCATTTTTTACAAATTTTAGGTCATTAAAACATTTTTTTTTTGGGTGATTTTTGGTACTTTTTTTGGAAATCAACATCCTATCTCTAATTATTAGCCAAATTATCAAATTTGATGTTATTAAACGAATTCGACTGAGTTTCAGAAAAAAAAAAAGATGACGTGTAAGAATGAAAAAGTTCTAATCAGACATATTCACGTTTTTTTTTTTTTTTTTTATGTATAAAATGTTTCTAACTCAAAAAACTTGATTATAGATTTGTATTTGATTGTCTTATTATTAACAGCTACAATATAATAGTCGTAAATTGCAATTTCGGCAAAATAAACTGTACAAAATATTATAATATTTATTTTAATCGTCGTCGGAACCGTTTGAAAACGAAAACCGTTTACTACGGGGTAAAATGTATTTTAACTCAAACATTAAATTTTGCTCTCTCATCTCGTGAACGATTTCAAATAAAAACCCTTTTTATACTACATCCACGACTCACGTGTCGTTATATAATGGATACATTTGGTTTCCAGTGTTCTTTAGAATTATTCACCATCCATTTTCACGTACTCTTTCCCATAATAATATAGTAGTCGCGCCTACGTTTGTTTGCTCGGCAAACGTTTTATATTATGACTACTGAACTTGTTTGAACGGGTAAAAGAGAAACATTATTATTTACATTGGACTCAAAGTGTTTGTTTGGCAATCGTGAAACACGACAACGTCGGCATTACGGCAGCAAGTGATTTGTAGAGACAGCCCTACGGGTTCGCATAAAACCCGGCTTCGAACTGCTCCAACGGGTATCCTATAGGAACCGCGTATTTCTCTCGTATTATCCTTTTGTTGTGATCAATGTCGAAACAAAACTAATTATAATAATAAAATTACATTTATCTCAATCCGTATAACTGAATGAAGCATTGAAATGGAATACGCTTAGAGAGTGACCTATTGAAAAGAATCGAGATTACCGTATCGAAATATTGTATCCGTTGAACAATCGGATCACTGATAAGGAACTGTTATCATACTTTAAAATTAATATCATTGTTTTTGTATATTATCTTATATCTAATATGATAATATGAAAATTTAAAATTGGTACCAACCAAATAAGAAAAATAATTTTATTTTTCTCATAATGGTCACTCTTAGCGTATTCCATTTGATTGCTTCAATTCACTATACGTAACAGTATACGGTATACGGGCCCTCTATATTATATTCTTTACTCTATGATTTATGTACATAAATATTTATTTTTTTTTATCTCTTATCTTATTCAGATGGACGAAAAAAATGTTTATTTGATGATCCACCCTCGGATAAGAGTAATTTTGTAGTAATGGATAAAGAGTTGTCTGTTTATTTATTCATAAAAATAATTATAGTAGTTATATTCTATCTTAACATATTACAAAAAAAAAAAATATATATATATATATCTATCAATATGAATGGATGATTAATTATAATATTTAGCTCTATCCAGACAATTTTTAGTTGGCCTCCCACAACAATAATTTTATGGTAGATGGTATAAAAATTAAAAGGGAGTATTTTATAATTGTTTTTTTTTTTTTTTTTTTAATTCTGAGATTCTAAGTTGAGCGGAGAAGCTATTGTGTTTTTACAGTAATATTTATTTTATTTATTTTTGTTTTTTTTTGTAAACACTTTTTTGTTTGGAAACTATATTATTTTCTCCAGAAAATAACTCCAAACATTTTCAAGTTGCTTGTGATAGTTGAATAAAATATTATTATAAATGTTAGTAGAATTTGTTTTTAAAAATTTATTAATTTAAATGAAAATAACATAAATGAACGTGAGACATTTTGTCAGTAGTCTGCCTTTCGCGGTCCGAAACCGATTAAAAACAACCTAACCACCAGTTGCTGAACTATTGGTGCAATACGTTTAACAGCAGGACCTTAGCTAAGCCAGGACAATAACAACGTTCAATTCTTTATTTCGTCCTGGGCTTTAAAGTTTGTAAATCAAGCTCGAGCAACGGATTTGAATCAATGTGTTATTAAAGAAAGAGTTTTTATTAATTAATATTATCTTTATTAAAAAATAATTATATTAATTATTGGTTTTATTCTAATGGTTTTACACTACTTGCGATATTTTTTTCTCAGAGCTCTTATAACGTTTTTAGTTTTTCGTGAAATGTTTCGATCATTTAATGTAATTTAAACATCGCTCTTGTAATTATTTTAAAATCCTCAATTTATGATTGAAAAAAAAAAAAATGTTAAATCTGCAAATTATGCCGTTCTATTATATATTTTTTTTGTAATGTCATTTAAATTAATGTATACAGATCGAAAAAAAAAAATAATAATAATAATAAAATAAAAATAAATGAATACCGAAGATTTTATATCGTGTTTAATTACATCAGATTAAAAAAAAAAAAACGGGAAAAGAGGATAAAGTATGATTGGTTTTTAATATCGTTCCGTTTAAAATTAAAAAGAAATAAAAGAATAAAAACTAAAAAAAAAAAGCCGGACATACTTCGCACGATGGGTGTACTTCGCACGACATGTGGTATTCTCTTGACGGGCGTATTAAATTTTAAAGAAACGATAATTCATTTCTTCAGTAAAACGATTCTGAACGAAGGAAGTTAAATAATATAAGAAAAAAAAAAAAATGTTCGAAAAATGTCCAAAATTTTCTTGTGCCAAAATCTTTTTTATAGGATTTTCTATCTATGTTTAAATTTTCATAAAATTCGGATCAAAAAATGATGGTTTCCGAGTCGTTTTTGTCAAATTTTGGG
>JAIPRM010007814.1:0-16693 GCA_025469315.1 Stegophylla sp. TES_Ste_2020 | reverse complement strand
AAATTGGAAAAATGACCTCTCTAAAGTACCATTTGGGTATGATTCCGGTTCTTTAGAGATATTGATCGAAACTTTCGGTCCAGTATTTCTATACGAAAAAGTGTTCACAGAAAGAGAAAAAAAAATAAAAAAAAATAAATAAATAAACATCATTGTAAAATCATAAGCTTCTTCACTTCGTTCAGAATCTAAAATAATAATAATAAATTCAATTAGGTGCACATTAATATAGTAACATTAATGATAATTTGTTAATAAGCAATTTTATTATTTAATTTAGGCGATAAAATTCATCGAAAAAATGCTGAATACGTCTGTAATTGACATTGTCAATTACAAATAATATTAAAAGAATTAAAATATTTTTGTAATTCAGAATCAACTATGAATAAAAACAGATTGACAAAATATTAAATAGGTAAAATGATAAAATTATTAATGTTATTGCTAATATAGTAGTAGTAATAAAGAACTAGCTAAATTCATTGCCGTATTGCTCTAAAAAATAACATAGTTTCGTCACGAATATTTTAAATTTATCGTCATTAGTTTTATTATAATATTCAGTCTTTTTATTTTTATTGTTTGTTTTAGACATTTTCTCCTTATTGTATTCCCTTTCTGTTAATGAGAAACGACCCATAGGTTGAGAAACGTTGCACTACAGTGTAGTTATAAATGTATATAATAATAATTTAAATATAATAATTTAATAATCTAATAATTTAAAATATAATTATATATTATACAGATAATATACTATATTAAAACCGTGTTTTTCAATAATAATTGAAATCCAATCTTAAACAGTAACTCAAACACTTAATACCGTCGAATTGAATATAAATCACGCGTGTTGTAATAATTATTATTAAAGTTGTCGTTGATCGGTTAGGCGATTAATGATGTCAATTATAATATTATATTCATTTATTTTTACCATGTTATTATGATGTATTACAGAAAACGTCAAAATATTACATTTGGGTAGGCTCAAGTGCGTATCGGCTTAACTGTGATTATTAATGAAAAACAAATATTCGATTATATATATTATACATTAGGGTTGTCCTTAAGTTTAGAGATTTATTTTTATTTTTAGAATTTTGCATGCGACACCCTCAGATATTGTTACAGTATATATTATAATAGTAATGTATATAAAATTTGGTCATTAAGTTTAAGAAGTGCCACAAAAGGGTTGACATTTTGCTTATAAGGGTAGTTTTTGAGTTTTTCGCGGATTTCAAACGAAATTATTATATAAACACATTTTGGTTTAAGGAATTATTTTTTTTTTTTATAAATATTAAATACTAAATAATACTATAACATAATACACTGAATATGTTATATGACATATTATAATATATTAAATTCATTTCAGTAATAATAAATATAACGTATTAAATTTTAACACTCAGTTTAATTTAATTAATTGAATCTGAATTAGTAGTTGTGTAAATGCAAAATATGTCTAAGCAAGAACTTTCTTTTTACAACAAAATTTCGACATAAGATTTACGTTCAGATTATATTTTTACATTATTTTAATAACCAATTGAAATAATGTTGTACTCTTAAAAACACTGTGAAAACGGTAAATATATATATATATTTATTAAAATGTGGTGAAACACACGTTTCAAACGGAACACAAATAAAACAAAATTTTTGTAAAACAACGAATATTCGTTTTTACCGACTAATTACTTTTGTCACTATGAATTTTTCAACGTTTTCTTCGATCGAATGAAGAAACGCATGTTCTCATAGTGACAATAGTGTTTTTACAGATGATTTCAATATTTACATTTTTTATTATGAGATTCGAGAGTTTAAATGGACAAAAACAACACCACTAAAAGTTTGGAGTATAAAATAAGAATATTATAGTAGTGACACACAGTACTGTGAGTACATTTTTATGGCGTACCTCCACTCCACTCCACCACCGTGTAATAAACGCAGGGATTATTATATATTTCATGTTTCGTTATCATTCGGTACGATGAATAATTATTTGTTTTTGTATGATATTTAAAAATGCGCGTGTCTCTGAAAACGGGTTCAGAATCCAGTATACCGGAACAGGCAAAAACAAAAGAAAAATATCATCCAATCAGCTTTTCGATTTTCGGACTATATATATTATACTCGCGATTTCACATGGAAGTCAAATGCGGCAAAAAATGGTCGACGTAACAATGATGAACATCAGCTACACGTCATAATGTTCACGGTTTTACCTTGAGTTTTGTTTTTGTACAATATGGATATTATTGTTTTCCATTTCGCGCTCCTTGAATTTTACAGTATTTGAAAATATACGTATATATTCATTTTTCCATTTCAAAATTTTTATCAGCCTAAAAATGTATGTATCACATTTTCGAAAACAATATTCAACGAAAATTTACTCATTATTGTGCTTTTAAGATCATTGGACTTTGCTTTTTCGATAATTGTAACGAAAATCGCAAATGAAAAAGTGTGTACTTGGCTCGTCAGGGTGTTCTTCGCACGTCGAGTGGGGATTCTCTTGACGGGCGTATTGAATTTCAATCAAACGATATAATATCGTTTCTTCAATAAAACGCTTTTGAACCAGAATTTTTTTTTCACATTTCCAAAATTTTCTTGCACCAAAATCTTTCTTATATTATTTTCTATCTATGTTTAAATTTTTCCATATAGTTCGTATCGAAAAATTATTGATTCCGAGTCGTTTTTGTCAAATTTTGGGTAGTTTTTTCCAAAAAAAAAAAAAATGAAGAATTGAGAAATTCAAAAAATGAACTCTCTAAAGTACCACCAACTCTCTGGCAAATCCGGTTTCAAAAAGTTGCTGATCAAAACTTTTTTGGACAAGTATTTCCGTACGAAAAGTTGTACACAGAAAAAAAAACATCATTGTAAAACCACTAGCTCCTTCACTTCTTTCAAAATCTAAAAAAAAAGAGTGAAAAAAAATGGCAGTCTTAACACTATTATTATGGAATAAATCAGAAGTGGTCAGTAAAACCACAGAATAATAAATTGTAATAGATGATCAGTATTATTAATTGATAATGTCGGTGTTTTTACCCTTTCAGCCATTTATATAACCTTTACCATTAATTCAGAACATTTATCTTCATTGGTATTTTAATAACCGTGTCGGACCTCCAGCGAATATAATATACATTCATATAACAGATAATAATCTTGGGTTAAAAACGGCATAAAATTTATATCATCATTTGTATTCTGTTTAAAACTCTTGTCTAAGTTTGAAAACAAAGATATTGTTTTTTGCCTATTATTATTTTGACTATAAACTTTATATACTGTGGATTGCTCTGTCTCGTTAAGGTATGATGAGGTTTTTCTTTTAAAGAGAAGAGGGGCAATATATTTTTTTATTTTATTTTTTTTTTTTAGGAAAATTGAATTGTAAAATGATACATTATAACAAGAAAAAAAAAGCCGGACATACTTCGCACGATGGGTGTACTTCGCACGACGGGTGGTATTCTCTTGACGGGCGTATTAAATTTTAAAGTAACGATAAATCGTTTCTTCAGTAAAACGATTCTAAACGAAGGAAGTTAATAATATAAGAAAAAAAAATTTTCAAAAAATGTCCAAAATTTTTTTTCGCATTTTCGAAATTTTCTTGCGCCAAAATCTTTTTTATAGGATTTTCTATCTGTGTTTAAATTTTCATAAAATTCGAATCAAAAAATGATGGTTTACGAGTAGTTTTTGTCAAATTTTGGGTAGTTTTTTCCAAAAAAAAATTGAAGAATTGAGAAATTCAAAAAATGACCTCTCTAAAGTACAATCTAGAGGCAAATCCGGTTTCAAAAAATTATTGATCGAAACTTTTAGACAAGTATTTCTATACGAAAAGTTGTACACAGGAAAAAAATAAATAAATAAACATTATTGTAAAAACACTAGCTTCTTCACGTCGTTCAGAATCTAAAAAGAATCTTTGTTATAACCAGAGCTCGAAAGTTCGTGCATTTGTATAAATATGTTTATTGAATTTATTTTTATGTCTCATAGGAAATTGAAATAAAATAATAATAATAATAATAATAATATCTAACTGTTAATATAATGATAATATAAATATATAATAATATAAAATGTGTAAACCCAGTAGACTTCATCAGCTTTCGGCTGTTTGGTAAAAAATTTAATAATTTCTATTTCTCATATTTACAGTGTTGAAAGGAGGCAGGGCATACTTTTAGTATTGAAATATGGCATATTTTTATTTTTAGTCGGGATAGACTATGATGATGGGTAGAGAGTACACATTCGTATCAAAATCCCCTCCCCACCTAGTTCTTTTGAATTTGCTATTGATCCTAAGCTATTAATATTATTGATTGTGGAATGGCATATATCGTATTGTATCAACGGCATACAATTTGGTTCGAGGTCTTTTAAAAGAGAGGTTCTCCCAAAAATACCTTCCGAAGATTTTTTTTTTCTTTTTTCTATTTAAAATCCCTTTTCTGCTTATCCTTCTTTTGGTCTCTAACACGGTAAAGTTCATCGTGCGGGTGTAAGGAGAGAGAATAATTGGATAGGATACCTACAAAAAATGATTTTCTAGTTCGGTGTTTTGCGGTCGTCCAGTCAGATCGATTATTTTAGACTCCGAACGAAGTGAAGAAGCTTATGTTTATATGTATATTTTTAACTATTTTGTTTTTCAGCAAATCCCTGAACCCATAACTATTATTATAATATACATGTTTATAATATAAATGTACGTATACGGGGAATTGGTGTCAACAACCGATTTCCAATTGACGAACTCGCCGACCGTAAAAAAAAATGAAGAAATATTTTTTTTGAATAATGTTAATTCATATTTATGTGTTTGGATGTTTATCATCTGTTTAATATATTTATAAGTAAGTCTAGCCAGTCTAGGGACTTATTAGGAGTTGGCATGTTTTTCAAAAATCATTTAAAACATAGCCAAGTAATATAGAAACGCGTTTCATTACATCAGGAGTTGTATGTTAATTTGTCTTTAATTGGCATATTTTGCATATTTAGCTCTTTTTTCCGATATATTTGTGCATATTTCGGTTATATTTGAATATTTAATTTGAGTTTTCTTGATATCGGAAAATTTTTCTCTGAATAACTCAAGAGATCGAATATATTATTTGATATTCGATTTGTTTAAATGTAAGCTTAAAACAATAACGATTAAAAACAGAAAAAGAAATGTCATAAATATAATATAAGAAGAATATTAATAATATTACATAATATACAATACAATTTTTAAATATTTTGAGATTTTACAGTAAAATTAATTTTTAACAAGAGATCATTTTTACAGCATAAATACATGCATATAAACTAAATAATTGGCTGAAGATGAAATCTTTATAATTAATCTTATCTATTATGACGGTATCGAATTTCGATAATGGCTAAAATAGTTGTATAAACGAGTAAAATCAACAAAATTGCAATAAAATTGCTCTTAAAACTTTTAGATTTGAACTCGTACTTACGTGAAACGTATTTGAAACTATGACTTAGCAATAAATTGAAAAGGTAGAGGAAGAGTCGCAAAATACAATAACTTCCGAGCCTTAATTATTATTATTATTATTATTTTCAATCGTCTATTTTATCCAACAAGTGACATTGTTGCTCAGTCCCCCCGATCGCCGCGCATCCAATCGTTGAAAAAGCTACACGTTTCCCTCAACGCCTTTAATAAACCTCTACATATTGGCGGGTCTACGACGTTTAATTATACACTTACCCGACAACAACGCCCCCCGCCCGGTCCCTGTGTCGTCGTAATAACCTAATTACTTGTTCATTGTGTGACCGTTTCCGGTGTTCATTTTCGAGTCCAATTTTATTTCCCCTAAAAACGGGCACATAGCATGACGTGCAAGTGTAGCTCATTATTAATTATTAATTTAACTAAATAAAGGGCGTGAAATCAATACGGAACTTTCTGTATTACATTATTATAATTATGTGTTTTATTCGTTGTTTCGAGCTTTTAATAAATCTTGGATAATATTTTTTATCTTTCATCAATCATCAAAAAAAAAAAATTAATTTAAATAAATATATATGTATACAATTTAAAACTTTATTTTTTAATAGATTAGTAAAATACTCAAAATAATCTTTAATAAAAAAATACACTTTATACTTTTTTTTGTTCTACACTTATATTTTTATTTATAATTGTATTTTACATATTATTTTTACTTTATTTACTCGACATCAATAGCACTCATTTACGCAAACGGGCGGGGGGGGGAGAGGGGTTTCTTTCAAAAGAGAGTTCATTTTTTTTTTGCCCCCGTGGAAACGGGAAATTTGTAGAACTCAGTGCAAAATCATTTATAGCCGAGTTTTTAAAAAAGTATATAATATTATGTAAATTATAAATTATTGTAGTCTGTAGTCTAAATAATAAATACGTTATGATCTGTTTGTTGAAAATTCGGAAAAATTAATGAAAATTAAATATTTTTAAGCAGCAATAATTTATATGATTTATAATGTAATACTTAAAAAACTGTATTCTTCGCACGTCGGGTGGGATTCTCTTGACGGGTGTATTGAATTTTAAAGAAACATCATAGATGTTTGATCAGTCATCTATTCAATAAAACGATTCTGAACGAAGAAAGTTAATAATATAAAAAAAAAAATGTCCAAAATCTTTCTTGTATTATTTTCTATCTAATGTTTCTAAATTTTTATATAGTTCGGATCAAAAAATGATGGTTTCAGAGTCGTTTTTTATCAAATTTTGGGTAGTTCTTTCCAAAAAAAAAATGAAGAATTGAGAAATTCAAAAAAAAACTTCTCTAAAGTACCATCTAGAGACAAATCTGGTTTAGAAAATGTTACTGATCGAAACTTATGGACAAGTATTTCCATACGAAAAGTTGTACACAAAAAAAATAATAAACATCATTGAGAAAACACTAGCTTCTTCACTTCGTTCAGAATCTAAAAAACGTAGCATTGAATTATTATTTACGTCCTTGTGGGCATCAAACATGATTAGGCCGTTAAGTCTTATTCGTCCAGTATTATAGTATTTGGTAAATAAGTTTTAATACGTCGTTACATTGAAAATAAACGTAGCTTTCGAGACCAGTGTGTAAAGAAATGAAAACTTGAAACAACTTTGATGTAACTGGATACATTTGTGAATTATATGGGAAGAACACGGGGTCTGTACGATTTTAGTGATAGGAACCGTAAAACTTAGTTTAAATAATTTTCAAGAAGGAATATAATTTTGAAGGGACGTTTTTACCCTTAATTTCCTCTTCCTGTTCGTTTCACTAATAATATGTCAATATTTAATCGAATTAAAAGTGTATCATTTTTTTTTTTTTCATTTTAGAATTCAAATTTTAAAATTTGAAGTTGTATACTACAGTTTTGGAAAAAAAATTCAAAATATCTGTTTTGTAAACCTAATTTTTAGAAAAATAATGGTGCTTTAATCTCTAACAAAAGTTAATCCGTTCGTTTTCTACGATTTTTTGTACGTTTGCGAATAATTCAATAATACTTAACTTAAGAAAAAAAAAGTCATAGAAAATAAATGAATTATCTTTTATTACATATTTTAAAGACCAATATTTATATAAAAATCAGGTTCACAAAAATTGGCTATTTTGAATTTTTCCTAAAACTCAAGGTTTGAAATTTCAAATTTGAAAATTTGGGTGGTAAAAAATTCTATACTTTATTACAAAAAAGTGTTAACGAACAAAAAATAAAAAATATGCATCTTTGTAAAAATACTTTTTTTTTTATTGTACCCAAGACGATGGTATTTTATGAAAACATTTTCAAAATTGATAAATTTCAACCAAAAATAATAAGACTCTAATATAAATGAAGATGAGTTTTAAAAACATAGAAATAACGAAATGAATTTATAAGAATGATATATTAATTATTATTTTTATTATTAAAAGTTTTTAATAAGAAATGAAAAAAATGTGTAATACTTAATTGATTTTATTTTAATGTGTTTTCAGTTGTGAAAATATTTTTTTAATGAAGTAGAAATCGTATTTTAGCCTTTAATTTTTTTTTTTTATATTTAAAAATTAAATTATATACCTAATGTATTTCTAATGACGCATTTAGTCAAAAAACATAATTGTATATTCTTGGAAATGACACGTTGTGGAAAAATATTTATTTTAATGAACATAACACATTCATTCGGTGAGACATTTAAATTATTTTTATTGATTATAAAATGAATAAAAGAATCCATAATTATTTGATAAATATAATATAGTCCATGTAAAAATAAATAAATAAAAATAAATTGTATTTATGGTAATTTCATGTTTCCCTATTGCATTGGACGATCAAATAAAACAACTAATTGCCATTTTATCGTTATAAATAAAAAAATATGAAAACTGTTATTTTACAAAACGAATAATATATATAATACAGCTAATGAAGTGAGTGGATCGAGGCATAAGCCTCTTAGCTTATGCCTGTGGAAGTAGACAATATTTTTTTTTGAAAGTTTGTCGTGACATATGACAAGTGACAATTAATATTTATGTGCCGCGATGGAAAGAAAAAACTATAGGAACCACTCTACTATAACATAACACATGATATATTATATTGGATATAGTCGGGGATTCCCAAAATTGATAAAAAAAAAATAATATTAACTTAGATTAATGCCCAGACCAGTGGTTCTCAACTTTTTACACGCGGCGACACCCTAATTGAGATCCATAAACACTTAATTCAATTATTAATGTATTTTTGAAAAAATAACAATTATTACTACCTATGTAAATTATTACACATATTATACGTGTTAACGTTTTATTGAAAAAAAAAAAAAAAGCCGGATATACTTAGCACAATTGGTATTCTTCGTTCCTTGGATGGAATACACTTGGTGAGTGTATTGAAATGTTTAGAAACGATAAATTATTTCTTCAATAAAATGATTCTGTGAGAAGCTTCGGTTTATTCGAAACAATTTTTACTTAAAAGTTACAAAGTTTGTTATGATTACAAAAATTATTCATATTTTACTCGTCCGGTTTTAACTGTTCCACTATTAACTGAGGATAGGAGAAAAATTGATGAAAATAATGAAAATTATTGTCTATCTAGTATTTATCTTAAAATTGTCATGAAATTTGAATGAATTTTTGTTAAATTTTATGTAATTTGTCCCAATTTTTGAAAAATATTGAGAATTTCGAAAAATAACCTATATAAGTACAATGTACAAGTAAATTTTGATTTTAAAAAGGCTCGGGTCATAATTTTGAATAAGTAGTTCTATACGAAATGTGTTTACAGTTAGGAAAATAAAAATACACGTCATTGTAAAAACATTTATAGTTAAAAATTTTATATCTTCAAAAGAAAAAAATCAGTAAGTGACACGGTGAAACTTTAAAATACAAATAAACTATTTATTTATTTATTTATTTTGTGACACACCTAACAATAATACGTGACACACCGGTTGAGAACCACTGGTCCAGACCATATTATTAAATCAATATTATTATGTTTTATCAATTCATAGTAGTAATTTATCACGCGATAGTATACACTTATCAAAAAAACGATAGACTCATTGTAGATGATAATAATATTAATCTTTAAATTACATAGTCACCACTTTTTTTTTGTTTTGGAATTTATATGAAATATATGCATAAATTATTTATTTTAAGATTGTTTATTTTGAGGTTGAAAACATTTTCTTATCACTGCTAAAATAGGTTTCGTGATACATTTTTCTAGTTAATCATATATGTACGTCAATGAAATCACGATTTAAGTTTCTAATTAAAAATTTTGAGTTGAATAGGTAGCAAAATTATCGATAGCTGAAACTACTTACTTTATCCCCGCAAATGATTTCCAACGGGATTCTCCGCACATATTATTGTTCTCTCGTTTTGCATCACTACGAGTTTTGTTCAATAAACTTTTTATGGCCAAATGAATCCGTCAGAGGTCTGCGTATGCTTCATAAACTTAAAGCTTAAATTTACAATATTGTGACGTAACTCGTCAAACAGCGACTGCTGAAATCTTTCTTCCGCCAATTAATGGACTACTTACTTAAAATAAAACAAATTATACGAAATCACAGTTTTTTTTTCCATTTATTATCTCGAGATTTTCAAGTGGGTTTTGCGAAATTCATCTAGCAGTGGATTGACTGAATAGCCGCTGTTTATAGGTTTATGTATGCATTAATTTTGGGGGTTTGAGATAAACATGAAAAAAAGGGGTTTAAAGGAAATGGTTTAAAGAAAATATCTCATTAGTGTAAATTATTCATTGGTTATATCCATTTTATTTGTTACTTTATGGAAACACTTATTTGTATTGTGCAATTTATCAAAAAGTCTAGCAATGTTTCGGATCAGATTATTTCATTTTTCGTAATTCTCAACAAATTTCGTTTGGGAAAATTTTCGACAACAAAAACATGCCTACCCTAAGTATAAAAACAATAAAATATGCTATAAACTGGATTTCTATGAAATCGATATTTTTCAGTGATTAAGTCGTAACTTTGAAACTAATTGTACAGCATATTTAAATTTTAACCTCTTACGAAAAAAAAAAAAAATCAAAGAAGAAAATTTGATAACAATTAACCACTTTTAAGGAACACCTTTGGTTTTGAATAATTTGAAAAATTAGGAATATTTTTGATAATGTTCCTTCTTTTTACTATAGGCACCTAGTAAACAATAGTAAGGACATTCGTGATCAACTTGGTTGTTTATGATTTTATTTTACTTAAGTCTATTTTGCTACATTGAAATTTTCAAAACATGAAACCAGACAAACGTTATTGTTTTATTGATCTCGAAACAATATTATTCTAATATTATTACGTTTAATATTTTATTTAATCAAATGACTTACAACCCATTAATCTATTTTGTGACTGACTGAATTGTGTTTTCACGTCATTTTTTGGGAATTTTGGTGATCTTAACGGTAAATTATAGTTTTCTCTTTAGTTATAAAAATTCGCTCCCCAAAACAAATACAATATTTACTGTTGGAACTATGACGTTTTTCTACGTGTTCAGTGCCAAAATAATTTTGGTTATTGATTATCAAAATATGTTTATTTATGTACCACTGTTGCTGTTGTTGTATACCAAATATAGGTCGACGAAAAACAATAATCAAAAGAATGTGCAACACACACATCTTATACATCATCCCTGGTGATACTTATACAAAAAAAAAAAAAATTTTTTTCTTCTTTATCTCAGAAAATAAAGGGCGAATTCTCGTGAAACACTCAGTATTTAAAGTGGGAATGATATATCAGGAAATACATTTTGTGGTACAAATTTATATTTTTAAACATTAACATGAATAATTTTAACATCCTAAGTTGATCAGTTAAATAAAATCATATTATTTCTCCCAAATTTTTTAACTTATTATCATTCAAGATGGCGATCGATTATGTATCGTGCAACAAGTTTTAAATGAAATTTTAAGTTTTACCATAAGGGTTTTTAAATTTATCAGAACTTTGTTATAAATCAATCTGAAAGCGATATAACAGTTTCAAAAATGTTTCCTCGACTGTGACGTATGAATAGCAGTGTCAACGTCAAAAAATATCATGATTATCTATTATTATAGGGATAATTAGTTATTGAATTTATAATAATTTATTAATAAGTTATTAAATAGATAAATTCATTAAACTAACAGCTGCCAATACTCCTAGTTACCGTGAAATTAATTATTTTTCTATTCGCGAATATTATAATTTAGGAAAAAAATAATAATAATTCTCGGCCATAACAAAAAAACATTAACCGATTTTAATTAAAATTATCTAATATTTAAATTACATAAATACTATAATTCATAGTTATTAAACAATCTAAAAATCATTTGAAAATTCATTAAAAAGTTATGAAATAAATCAAGTCTTTGTTCTAGAATATTCAAAAAGCTTCACGCGGAACTGCGAAATAGACTTTTGCCGTGTAATTTATAGTACAACTTAGGTTTTAGGTTAGGTTAGGTTTTAATTATAAGCATTTTATTATAAGGCATTAAATAAAAATATATTAAATCGTATATGAACACTATTAAAACTTTTGTCAGTCAGCAGTAGTCGTAGTCAGTAGATTGCAACTGAAAGTGATTTTTTTTTTTTTTTTTTTTTTCTGTAATCCTAAAGCGTGATCTATCTAGTGGACAGATTACAAAATACCTTAGATATGCACTTAGACTCAAAAACTCAGTCCGCACAAAACATAGATGGGGCGGAAAAAATACCGTCCAAATAAAAACCTAACCTATAATTATCCGAGTAGTGGTGTTTTCCGAATATTCGAACACACGAACACTTTATAAAGTGAACACAATTTTTAACGAAGGGTTAAGTTTTTTTTTAATTTAATTAGCTTGGAATTAGCTGGTAAGATATGAAATGGATATTACAGCATTCAGGTGACCGGGGACAGTGTGACTAACTGAATTACCCGGGTGGTCGCTCGTGTGTACAATATATATTTTATTTTCATATTTATAGTGTTTAATTTTTGTGTTGTATAAGAGTAAACAAAAAAAAATATATTGGTTTTCCATTGGTCAGTCTTTTGGCATTATAAGAAACATACCACTGTAAAATACCACTCTACCCGGTTTATTTAATTTCAACGTTAGTCTCGTAATTATTCATGATGAAAACGTTTTAAATTTTCGTACAATATTATACTTACATTTTTTTATAAAAGCGTTGTAACATTAGATTTTTTTTTTTTTTTTTCGTTAATATTATAATATACTAAAAATACTTCATACGATTTCAAACAGTGTTGTGATTATTATAAATAACTTTTTGAAAACTTTTAATAAACCGTTAAATTTTATTAAATTTGCATTCATATTTTGCATTGATTTGTTTAGATCAGTGGTTCCCAACCCCGGGGGTACGCGAAAATAAATGGGTAATGACGGAAAAAGTCGAATTTGATTTATTTCAAACGGTTCATTTCGGAAATATGTAATTTATGTTATTAAAGTTGAAAAGCTTCTGTCACGAATAAAAACTTAATCATGGACTTATTTTTTTTACACAGTTTATAGCTGATTATAGACTGTCGAATTATATATTTTATATATAAATATATGTGGCGATGATAGTGTGCAGTTTGAAGATGTGAAAAAAAAAAATGTTAGAAAGTTTTTTTCCAGTAAATACTGGAATTGTTTCTCGTCAAAACATTTTTTTTCCCCCGTTCTCGGTTAATAGTGGGATATAAAAATAGCTAAGTTCAAATCGTTTGATGATTATAATACATTTCGAGTCTTTAAATAAACAGAAGCACCACTCGGAATCGTTTCGTTGAAGAAATTATTTATTATTTATTTAGAATTCAATACGTTCACCGAGAGCATGGCGAGGAGCGAAAAATACTCATTTGGATTTTTATTTACACATTTTAAGAAAAAAGTTTAAAAGTTAGAATTGAATGATAAGGGGTACACAATAGAAAATAATATTTAAGTTAGGGGTATAGAAGAAAAAAAGGTCGGGGACCGCTGGTTTAGATCATTTGGTGAATCAAACAACAACAACAACAACACAAGAGCAAATATTCAGAAAATATTCAAAATAATATTCGAATATTAAAAAAGTGTTTTCATTTTTGAATACCTTAAATATATCGAATGCTTTAAAAATATACTGGTGTATTAAAGACCAGGCGCGGTTTCACTAAGCGGCACTAAGATGAGTAAACAAAGAGTAGATCAAAATATTATAACGTCAACACGTCAAGTTTATACGAGTTTTTGGTTACTTTTTTATTATTATTATTATTTTACAATATAACTTTTTTTTTTTGTCGTAAAGTACAGATATCACGCGCATCGGCCGCGTTGTGTGTGTGTGTGTGTAAAAACAACGTTTATAATATAATATATTTTATTAGTAATAGTTTTTCAAATTGAAGGCTATCGTCTCATCCCTCTCCTCGTGCCCCGCCTCCCTCCTCCCCCTCCCCCCATATAGGATTTTTCGCGCTTTAACGATTTACGATTTTCTGTACAAAACTGTCTCGAAATTCGATTGTTCACGAGCTGATGATGATATTATTATTATATTATTGTGATGGCGATGGCGGCGGGTGGGTAGATTATGACGTGTCATATTTTATTATTATTATGAATCGTATGTGCGGTGACGTAAAAATCGTAAATGTTCGCCAATTTACAAAGACCTTCAATAGCACTCGTGCGCGCGCACGCGGGTGTGTGTGTGTGTGTGTGTGTGTGTGTGTGTGTGTATTTCTCCGTTCTGGACCGTTTAGCTTTTTCCGATCGATTGGTATTACGAATTTTGTAGTAGAGTTTTCTCGTTCTCACGTCTCTCCTCTCTCGTGTTCGCCGTGTGCCCGGTTAGTAGTCACTACGCTCGGACAACACTACTTCTCACTTATCATTGTCATTCGATGATAATGGGGGCGTGTGTCTAAAACGAGAGACGACACCATTATCGCGTTAAAACAATAAGTGTCATCGCCCGTCTTATTGTTATTGTTTTAAATACGTGGTGGCTACGACGAATATGAAAATAAACGACTACGGAGTGCTTTCATAGGACGTTATTCCATTTTGTTTCGTTTTTGGTTTTTGTTTTTGGTTTATATAGAATCTTTTATTTGCATTAAAATTGGTCCATTCAATACGGATTACCCCCAAAAGCGAACAAAATAATTTCTTAATAGATAGGAGTCGACAGAGTTTTCGCATAGTGGCAAAAACATTATCTTTCAATCAAATCTGTATAAACACGTTTTTATCAGGTATAATTTGTTATTTAAAAATTTATTATTTTCACATTTTCAAAATTTTGTTGCGCCAAAATCTTCTTTTTTTTTTATTGTCTATGTATGTTTAGATTTTCATAAAGTTTGTGGATCAAAAAAACGATGGTTTTCGAGCCTTTTTTGTTAAATTTTGGGTAATATTTTCAAAAAAAAAAAAAAAGTTGAAGAATTGATAAATTCGAAAAATGATCTCTTTAAAGTATCAACTAGAGGCGAATTCGGTTTCGAAAAGTTACTAATCGAGACTTTTGAACAAGTAGATCTATACGAAAAAGTGTTCACAGAAAAAAAAATAAAAAATAAACATCATAGTAAAAACGCTAGCTTCTATTCACTTCGTTCAAGATCTAAAATTCATAACATTTTGTCGCCCACAGTTCAATTATTTAACTTATTACTAGGAAAGTTTTATTTCTAGTTTGGGCACACGACCGTGTACGATTTTATATCGTGCAGGTGAATACTGTTAAAATGACATTAGATGTTATTAGGTGAGTGAACTGTTTATAATTTCATAAGTATTATTTTTGTTGAGTATATTCATGGCTGCGGTTAAAAATGTAATCAAAAACCGTATAATTTCACTCAAAACTGACTACGTGACACGCATATTGGTTAATAATTTTTTTAGGGTTACTTTTAGGTGTCATATATTGTTGTACACACATCACAGAAGACAATCAATCACTTTATAATACACCGATTTTTTGGAATGGTCATTTTGAATGTATACAGGTACGTTACGAACATACTGGGCTCAAAAGAAATTTTTTTTTTGTTTTTTTTTTTTTTTTTTTTTTTTTCAAGATGAAAGAGACTCTAGTGAAATTCTATAGAAATTTCCGAAAAAGTATTCTTGTTTTTTTCACGTTTTGGATCTTGACATTCCGTTTCAAACTGTCGAAAGACTTCGAATATATTGTACAATTTACACAAAACACGAATACAACTAAAATGAGAAGCAAGAGTGAAACTTGCAGGTGAATTCTTGCTTTGATGGCAGCAAACTGATTTTGAGAACTATTTACTGTGCGAGTTTATTATATTATTTTGTTTCAATATACATACACGTGATATTTTTCGTTGAACCTGTTGGCGAACACAATTGCACACAATTTAACTTTAATGCTTGAGAAATGTACGGCTGCAAAAATGTCATATATTATAACTTACTGTCGAGTTTTGGTGCTTTGAAAACAATCAAATCTCGTATAGGTATTTTTGATTTTTTTCTGTCAAAAACATTAAATAATTTAATACACACACACACACACACTTGCAGGGGATCACATCAGAGCAACACGTTTTTGGATATTTTAATTTTAATTCAAGTTACTATACAAAACACAATGGTAATTCTTCATCCATCTTTTTCAAAAACACAAATTTAAATTATTTTTACTAACCTAATAAGTTTGATCGTCGTCATTGAGGTGTGTGCTGTTTTCAAGTTTTATCAAAAAGTAAATGGAAAAGGAGTAAGTAAAAAAAAAAAAAAAAGCGATAAATAGAAAAAAAGAAATGAAGAATAAACAGGTAAATTCAATAATAGTGATGAATCAATTAAATAAAAAAACAATATATTGTTATTATAAGTATTTCAATGTGAAAATAATTTTATTTAACTGAAAACAGTTAAAAACGAATCGGTAAACTATTTTTTTTTTAGATTCTGAATGAAGTGAAGAAGCTAGTGTTTTTACAATGATGTTTATTTTTTATTTTTTTTTTTCTGTGTACAACTTTTCGTATAGAAATACTTGTCCAAAAGTTTCGATCAA
>JAIPRM010007813.1:0-16693 GCA_025469315.1 Stegophylla sp. TES_Ste_2020 | reverse complement strand
TACCCAAAATTTGACAAAAACGACTCGAAAACTATCATTTTTTGATCAGAATTTTATGAAAATTTAAACATAGATAGAAAATCCTATAAAAAAGATTTTGGTGCAAGAAAATTTTGAAAATGTGAAAAAATATTTTGGACATTTTTTTTTCTTATATTAACTCCTTCGTTCAGAATCATTTTACTGAAGAAATGATTTATCGTTTCTTTAAAATTTAATACGCCCGTCAAGAGAATACCACCCGTCGTGCGAAGTATGTCCGGCTTTTTTAATTATTAAATTATGTATTTCATTAAAAAATAATAAAATATACTGATAACATCAAATATAAAATATAAAATATACTTAATAAACTATATTCTGGCTACCAAGAGAAAGCTACTCCTTGGCACATCTAAATTAATGAGCTTTATTTTTTTTGTGTCACATTTTTCCGAGAGAACAGATGTGTTTTTTTACTGCCCAGTAGTGTTCTCTTGGTGGTCTGTATAAAACATATCTTTGTTTAGGTTTATAACTGTATTTTGTGCAATATAATCTTTAAATAATCAACATTAAAACAAATTACTCTAAAATGTACATTGTACCCTTAGATCATAGCTATGGAAGAATCAGTCATTACATATTATATGGACTGTATAAAAATAACAAAACATGGTTAGCTATCCAATATTTAAAAAATTCATAAGGTTAAAACCATTAGTTGGGGATAAATCAAACAAATATGTTAACCACTAAAATTCTTTGTCATAATTGTGACAATTGAACACACAATTTGTAAGACAAGGTTTCATCTGTTGGTAAAAATAATTGTTTATGGAATGTATTTTTGGTATGTTACAAAACTAAAATTTAAAGTAGTTAAAAATTAAAATTATTTTTGAAATTTCCATATTATCACAGCTAAAGCTAAAATAAAATTATGTATTGTTAAAAATGATGTTCAAAGCCTTTGGCCATGCCGGTCCATCTATTGGGTACTGATAAAAAGTATAAATTCATAGCAGAAACAAAACGATTCTTGTACTCTTCCGGGGAAATAATTGTAGGCAATTTCCCTTGACCGCCAAGAAGTCCCGATTTCTTCACCATTGTTTCTATTTTTTTGTCCCATGTAAAAGTACGAATGTAATCTGTAAAACAAACAAAAATTCTTAATTATTTTTGAAAAAACTGATAATAATAAAATAGAAAATTTAAAAATTACCAATGATTCCCAAAACCAATTCACCAGATTCTTCGTCTAAACCGACCAATAGGGAATAATCCATAACGAGCTGTGAGGTAAGAAATTCTGAATCGTCATTGATTGATTGATTTAAAATTATTTTAGAATGCGGATGAATGTATAGAGGTGATTCACATGACACTATCGATATGAACCAACATTAACAATAAAATTGATAAATCAATCAACGAAAAACTTACTCTTTATGAGATTTTCATCTAGCAATACAATCTCTCCGTCTTGTGTATTTGGATTGACTAATCTATTTCTAACCGATCCTTTTAAATCAAATATGTGAGAAATGTTCTTATTGTAGAATAAATTCTCCATGACTAATAAGTTGGAATTGAATGACGACCCTTTGTCTGAATTGTGATATTTTACTTTATAAACTCCTACGATCTTGCACAATAGAGTAGGTCGTCTATTTGCCTGACGCGAGTGGATGTAAGCAAAGTATTGAGGTGCAAATTCCAAAAACGGTAATGTCTCTAGACGTGACATCTCTTTTAATACAAACCTGTCGTCTAATGAGAAATAAGATCATATAATTTTTTTTGGATATTAAGTGTATACACGGGTCTGTCACTAAGACAAAAGCGAATTGAACAATCTCCTAAGAGCGGCAACACAATGTTCAAAAAAACTGGGATGGCATTTAATAATATTTAAAATTTGTTTTATCATATAGAAGGTAGAATTTAAATGTGTTTTGGGCAGCTACTTTTCATTGCAATATTTATTTTATTTTATTAGAAATATTACTAAAGTAATATAATATTCAATACAACCTATTAAATAAATATTTCACTTAATCAATATTTTTTGGGGTTTGAATTATTAAAAAACTAGATTTGAGTTTTGCTTAATGTTTAAAAGACCAGACATACATTGGTAATGTCTTGGTATTATTTAGTCGTCAAATAGAACACTCTAGGTGAAGAGATCACTTTTTGAATTTTTTTTAGGAAAATACTATCCAAAATTTGACAAAAAAACTTGGAAACCATCATCAATTTTTTTGATTTAAACTTAATGAAAATTTTAACATAATATAAGACATTTTGATATAAAAAATTTTTGAAAAGGCGAAAAAAAATCTGGACATTTTTCTAATACTTTTTTTCTTTTCTTTCTTTATTAGTTTAAAAAAAAAAGTAAAATAAAGTATAAACAAGAAAGCCAGACATACTTCGCATCACGGATATTCTTCGCTCTTCAGATCAGATACTCTTGGTGGGTGTGTTGAAAACGACTATTATTATTTCTTATATTATTAACTTCCTTTGTTCAAAATCGTCTTATTGAAGAAATGATTTATTGTTTCTTTAAAATTCTACACACACATCAAGAGTATCTGACCCGAGGTGCGAAGTACACACTTTTTTTTCTTTAAGTTAAAAGTTAGAATATTGACAAAGCTGATTATTTGGACATAGAACAGACTTTTTCAATCAAAATCTAATTCGATCTTTATTAAAAAATCCTTTTTGTAAACATGTAAAATAGTTGAATGGTAATTTACATGATTAATGACGATAAATAAAATTAATTGGTGGGTATAAGTTTTTCTTTTTGATGATGGAATAGCGCTTTCAGTGTGACATTTGATGTATTTTTGATAGAAAGCATTAAAATATTTGCTGAAGGGGAGCAATTTTTAGTGACAGACCTGTGTATTACATTAAGCAACAACATTATTATATTGTAATCAATAAGCTTTTAAAAACCTTTTGTTTTACAAAAATTAGAACCAGATTTTCCTCCTCTGGCTGACCATGAAATACATCTGGCCAAAGAACGAATGTACATTTCTTCTCCAGACACAAAAAAAATTTCTCTTAATTTCGCAAATTGTTTGGCAAAATAAACTTTTACATAGAAATTGGTTGTTAAATCTGAGAAATTCACCTGTATAAAAAATATAAAGTGTGTGTAAATTATGACTTTCAATCCATTATGGTAAACTATGTATATTAGGCAAGTCTGAAATTCAGGGTTTTATAATCTATTTCAATAAATCATAAGATGTGCAATGTAAAACTGTCATATTCTGAAAGTTTTGTGTAGTTTGTGTTTTAACAATCCCTTTTTTGTAAATCCTAAAATATTTAAATACTATAATGATAAATAACAAATCTTTTATATAATAAAATAGTTGGGATTTTTCAGCGTACTAAACTGCTCTTTTAAATGATCCAATCGACTTAGTTTTTTTTTTTTATTAAACATTTCTTAGAAGTTTTCATAGTGTCAAAATTCATAAAGTTTGGGATTTTCCAATTTTATTCTAACAACCATCCTCTCCCAAAATCGCCTTTTTTTTAAATTTCAAAACTCATTTTTGAGATTTTAAGTTAATTACCTGTAATTCAAACACATAATAAAAATTCTTGGTCCTTGACTATTATATAAAAGGCTACGCAATCAAATTGATTTTAAAGTCAGTTGAGTTTTTATTTTTTACATTTCTGTACAATTTTATCTATTTTATCTTAAATGGCTATATTTTTTCCTTGATAACTCATCACATGGGTGAATTCGTCATGTCACAAAACTTGTTAATTTACGTAGTACTTTTCTGCTCTAATTGACTTTTAAAAACATTTATAGAATATGATTTCATTCATCAAAAATTTATTATTATTCATAATTTGTATTATGTAAAAAATTTAAAAATTAAAAATTGTATGTTACGTACCTATCGTGTGATAATATCAATACTTATTATTATCTATGAATTGAAACTTTATAATATGAAAGAATCTGTGCTATTAAGGTTTTTATTTGTTAAAAATAGATACTTATAAGATATGAGTAAATGTTTATGGTATGGTTAAATATCACATTTTGCTGCAACTTGCGTTATGAAACTCTAAAGGTATGTCCAGATAGTATGCAATCACAACACATGAAACATCATACACAATATATTTATGTATTTGATTTTAATGTTGTCCATGAATGAGAAGTGTGTATACTCATAGGACAATTTTTATTGTTATGGAAGGTGGTTATATTTTTTTTAAAAAATGAGTGATACTGAAGATTAAATAATGGTTGCATCAGCCTCGTATATTGTTTTGAATAGTTTAAAAAAAAAAAAAAAAAATACCTCGATATGTTGATTTGATTTAGACTTATCATCAGTTTCTTTTTGATCATTGTCGTCAATGTGTTCGATAGTCGACCTATCAAAATTGTAAATTAATTATATCATCAATTAAATGCGTATATATTATTTCACTTATATTAAATTTATTTATTTTTTTTTTTGGCTTACTGTAATTCTATATTTGATACAGTATTTTGATAAAATGATGTGCTCAACGTGAATGCAATAGTAGAACTGGGTTCTTTTTCATAAATCGATATAGGTATTCTACAGTGCATGTCTAACACATGATGTTCTGTATTTTCAATTGGATTCTATGATAGAATAATTGCAATTGTATATTAATTATATAATTATCTTATTACATATTTGTAAATTACTTACGGGTATAACAGTAGGTGGTGTAGATGATGGTAAAAACTGTGACAAAATGGTTTTGACACTTTTTTTATCACTTTGTGATGTAGACAACTGGGACTTCTGTTCATTTGATATATTATTGTCGTCACTGTCACTATCTGTAGTGATATCGCTTTGAGATTGTGGATAACATTTGCTGTTGCGAACTATATCAGAATCACAGATATTTTCAAAAACTGACTCATTAGCTATTTCTGATTCGGAAGTTAATGAATGTTCGCTAAGGTTTCTCGAAATTCCATGTTCTTCAGTTATATGACCCGAGTAGCATTCAGAATTTATCACATCTTCTAATATTTCAGACATGGTTATCGATCTGTTTTCAGCCTTTTTTTGAGATTTGTCTTCTTTTTTAATAGCCGCTTCTAATTTTATTAATCTAGAGTTCCAGTTAATAGTAGCTTCATTCACAGCTTTCTTTAACAATACCATTGAATCATCTAGTTTCCATATTGTATTCAATATTGTCCCTAAAAAAATTCCTTGATAAATAAATATTTAATGAAATCTATATAACAGGGGTCAGCAACAATTTGAACCATATAAGCTATATTTTTATAAATTTTTCTTCGAAGATTGCATGGCAAAAAAAAAAAAAATACATATACCTACTTACCTCACATTTATAATTTTAAATCTATCAAAAGTTATAATATGAGTATATGTAGGTATCAGTTATCTTTATTTTCTATTTCTAAAGAAAATAGCATGAAAAACATAAATACATTCAGGAAAAATTAAAAAATCTGAAAATGATGTAAGAAAAACTTCTAAATATAAAATTTTAAAGGCATACAGTTACTCTAAATAATTTGTTGATATCAACTTTCAAACTTTTGAGCAAAATTCGAAATAATTCAAAATACAGAAAGTAAAATGGTCACTACTATACTTGTAAACGGTGTTTACTATTTCTGTACTTCATAACCTAGATTGCCTACTTATGCCTACATTACTATAACATTATTTTGTGAAAATTTCCTGATATCCTTAACTTAGGGTGGATCTTATGGACTTATGGGTGGATCACTCAAAAATTGAAGGTCACCCAAAAATATTTTTTTAGAAATATAATTTTAGAGTTCAATGATTTCCAGTAATAAATTAATGTAAATTTCATTAGCTGAGTTTTTAAGAAATATATTTTCTGTAATGGACTGTTATAAGTTACATTAAATTACCTATAATGAATCATCATAAAAATTGAACAATTTTTTTTGCGGTTCACACAAAATTGATTCTAAGGCTGTATGTTTTCCACCCCTATACTAAATAATAATTACTAATTAATAGTTTGTAATTACCATAATTTGTATCTTTGTCGGTTAACGTCGGTGAAGTGATTCTAAGTTGTATATCATCTACTCTTTGTTTGAAGAAAACTTGATCCTTTTGTAATAGTTGTTTTAATGGTTGCAAATTTCCTGAAAAATATAAAGCGTCTTGTTTCATAGAGTTAATTTATTAAAGGTATTTTATTTACCATAAATTTCCAAAGAACCAATTTTCGTCAGAACAGAATTAAATATTTCATGTCCCATTAATGCCCATTGCTTCACTTCTTCCAATATATCAGGACGATATTGGTTTACTTTTATTGGTACTATTTTCAATTTTAAACTAGGTAACCTAATTTCCCATAGTTTAATATCTACATATCTATAAAATTTAAAAATTTTTAATTAATTGAACTCGGAAATAGATAATTTGACATACTCGAACGATGCTATTATTTTGTTGTACACAAAAAATTGTACATAATCTTTGTTTAAGCAATGACTACAACTGGGTAAAGCACGACATGAGCATGGCTGAGAGTGAAATTTCAATTCCAAATACTTAGCAAAAGAATAAGACCAAGTATCATCAGATAATGGCACTATTGGTGTCAACTAAATAACAATTTAAAGAGTTAATTATTGTTATTTGCAAAGGATTTTTTTGTAAACTTACGAGAGAACATTTTTTACAATATGACCATGTGTAAATCAAATTTTCATTGTATGGAGGATCGATTAAGCGGCCATTAGTATTACATAATAATAGTCTGATATAACTTTTATTGTGGATGAATCGTCGTTCGTGTGTGTTCATTGGACTGTCACACGAATCAGACGGACATACGTACGTTTCACGAAAACAGTATCTTTCTAAAAATCTACCCAAGCATATATCATTAACGCCATAGAACTCCATAAATATTAATCTAGAAAAATAAAATAAATTTTATTATATTCTATCTGTGTTTTATATTCTATCTGTGTTTTAAAAAAGCTATAAAAATTACAGACCTAGGTTCAATGCAAAATAATGGAGCATTATTTGACTGTGGACAAAAACTATAGAACATCACAGGTAATCTTTGATGATTAACTGGGTCAAATACATCAATAAGTTTCTCTTTTTTGGAGTAATTATTCATTTTTGACATAACAGATGATTTTTGTTGATTATGTAATATTCTACCACCACTGGCTCGAAACAAAGCCAACATAGTTTGTACCTTTTCACTATTTATATCTTCAGTTAGTTTAGATGTTATAAAATCATGTTTTGGGTTAAGCTGAACACAAAAATAAAAATACATTAATAAGTATAATGAAAAAGGTATGTACTAATTTGAACTTTAATACCAATTCAAAGAATTTAATCGACAAATTATACAATTCAAGTTATTATCAGTTTACATTAATGAAAACATTAATTTATTTATCCAATAGTTTTATCTCTCGCAAACATAAATTTACTATGAAAATTAAGTAATGAATTTGCTGATTATATATTTATTTTATACCAACTATCAAACTTACTAAATGGTATTAATACTATAGGATTATAGGTAGTAATTATAGATAAATATAATATAGCTATGTAATTTTATGGGTTGTCTTAAAAAATTAGAAATTATAATTTAGACAAAGTAGGTACAAAGATATTTAAATAATTAAGAGAGTCATAGCCTTTATTTTATTTTATCTTTGTACATACGTACCTATACTCATACTCACACTCACAAATATATAATATGAAAAATGATTTCATAATTACATTGATTTCAACTACTGATTGCTCATTTTCTTCATTGTTGCCTATTGATGGTTTCATATTATTTAGAATTTGTGATACATAAATATGTTTTGAAAAATACTTTCTTAATTTACAGCGTTTTCCAACATCTGATTCTAAGTATGGTACTGAAAACTAAGAAGTAACAATTTTAAATTAAATAATTTAATATGAATATATATTTTACTCACATTAACAACTGGAGATAATGAAAGTATTGTTGTATCTATATAGTATTGAAATGTTTTTTCTTTCTTGCTGTTAGTTAACACTAGTTGTGAATCTGTAAATTCTGATTGGTTATTAACGTTGTTGTTAATAGTATTAGTAGTATCTAGAGAATCTTGTATGTTATTCAAATTTTCATAGTTAAATTGTCTATTTTTTACTGATGGTGATGCAAATTGATCCATTAAATAGGATTTTTCTAACTTCCAGTTATATATCATTAATACTAATTGTCTGAGTATACTTTTTAATATCTTTAACTGACTATTTGTGCTGCCTCTAAGTAGCACTGAACATCCTTGTTCTGGTACCGGACATCCTTCAAAAAACATTAATGCTTTGTTTTCAAAATTTTCTACATAAAATTGTTGACATGTTCCCAACACTGGTTTTCCCATGTGTGCATCAACTGAGGTTAATATTTCAGCACCAGTACACCTAGCAATACGTTCTAAAACTGATGCCTTTACATTTAATACTAATGTTACATTCATTTGGGTAAAAAGTTCTTGTGCAATCCTAGATACACTTTTTTGTACTAATACAAGATCAGGTTTCATTGATACGATGCGGTTTACAATATTTCTGAAGTAATCATGTTCCTATAAATAAGTTGGTGCATACAATACAATTTATAAAAATAATTTTTAATTTACTCACTTGCATTATTACAGGTTCTAAAGATAATAATTTGCCTTCGACACGTTGATAAATTATGGAACACTGAAGCAGTAAAATTTTGGGTCCTGAAATCCTCGAGGCCATACTTTTGTTAGCAATATTTTTTGAACAAACAATACCACTAACAATACAACTATCACTTCGTTCACCTCCTTTTAATTTTTTTATCTGTAAATAACTAAAGTATACCCATAAGGACTCTGGGGTCTGGGGTGGAGCACCAACTAGGTTTTGCTTAGTTTAAATATAAAAATAAAACAAAATACTTACTGGCAAATATTCATATTTTCTGATGTAGATACATCTGGCGATATTTCCCCAATAATTAAGTCAGAAAGAGCAGTTAAGGTATCAACCCAACTATCAGTGATTTTATTCTTTTTCAACATTTGTTTGACGAAGTTTAGTTTATGATCATTAAATAAATGCCTAAAATGTTTCAAATACAAAAAATTGATTATTTATTGTAAATTATATTAATAATAACAACAAACATTAAATAATTAAAAATATGTGCTTCATTATTATCTTCTTCTAGTTTCTTTGGTGAACTCCAATTTTTCATAGTACCAAAATTATTACGTTGGTAAGTTTTAGCAATGGTATTTAATAATTGTTTTATCAATATGTCTATAGGCCGAAGTTCAACAACTGAAATTATATATCAATATATTTAAAATAAATACTACAAAATTAAAACTATTTTTAACTTTACCTAAATTCTGCTTTATTTTTTGAGAACTTGGTTTAGAAATTTGAACAGAGTTATTATGAAGATCTAAATCTAATTTGTAACTTCCAGATGAACTTTGTTTTTCTATGACAACATATATTAAAAGATAAAAATAATAATTAAACAATTAGTTTAGTTAATAAATTACAGTTTTTACCATATATTTTAGATTTTTTAGTGGGAATTTTTTCTTTTTTATTTGATTGATTCGGAATCACTGAGCAAAATCTATACACAGAATTTCCAACAACAAAATCTCCTTGGCTTTCCATAACATCTTCTATGTATCCAACATCTAAAAGAACTTGCCCAATTGCTGCACCATGCATTCTAAATATAAGTAAACAGATTATGGTGATTTTATAAGTAAAAATGCATTTATCTTGAGATTTCTTTAAATTGATAAATTATACTTTTGATTTCTAATATCTAATCTATACTTAATTGTGTTTATTATGTTATGTTGATTTACCTGTATTCTTTAAGAAATATAAATTAATGATTTTTACCTGCTAGTAACTTTTCCATGTTGCAGAAGCCAATCAATTAAATCATTTCCAAGAAAACATGAATGATAACTCCTCAAATGGTACCGATGTGTTTTTAGACTTAATCCACCATTAATTTGGGTAATTTCTTCAAACAAGCTATTTAAATTATGAGATACATTTGGATCATCAACAGGCTCTATAGGTGATAAATTACCTAAAGTATTTGTCCTATTGAAAAGTGGTTAATATTAAAACATTTTTAAAATAATGAATTAAAAGCTAAGTATTTAATTAAAACTTACTTGGACAACGCAAAAGTTTCTTCTTGATAACCAACAGAAACTTTTCTGCTAAAGGCCTGTGCTTTTTCAACTACATTTTCAATATACTTGGTAGATGTTTGAGTATTAGATAATACTTCATGACTACCCAATTTTAATTGTAATTCATTTCTCAGTGATATAAAATCAGGAGATAGTACAACATCTTTGGCAGCAGATTGTAAGTAGGATAATACTACTTTACAACAGTATGAACAAACTCTGAGATCACCTAATAAAACAAATTTAGTTTATTTGATGAGGATTAAAATTTAAAATATATACACACATATATATATATATATATATATTTAATTGGGATAATCTAGAAATTCTCAAATATTTAATGTTCATGCCCCCTTTCATTCTATTGTATGAGATAACCCCCCCAATAATTTGTATCTCCTTTGTTGCAGACATCTTTAGCATAACTAACAGTAGCTAGTATTGCTCCACCCGTATGTATTGTCTTTGTCTCACTAATGTACAACATGGTGAATTCATATTCAACAGAAACAGTTTCATAATGTTAGTTTGAATATTAGAATCAAGTGATCTATTATAAAACTTCAAGATGAGAACTAACCTGTGCTTGTGCATGGGTATTTTGTGATATTACAGTTTTCAAGCATACGGGTGTAGCATCTTCTTAATATTAGAAAAACTTTAAATTATCTCACCAGAACATCCCATTATTTTTCCAGGTATTTCTTGATAACAGCATTTTGAACAAAATATTTGTCCACATACTCTGCAATGGTGACGTCGTCGAAAAGTGGTAAATTTCTCACAACAATCATAACATTCTTTGCTTACAGAATCAGGCATCCAATATTGCTTTAAATCGGTGTTTCTATATGATGGATATTCCTTAAAATACAAACATATAGCTTTATAACATATTTAATAACAAAACATAGTATATTTACTTGAATAAAATCAACTTACTCCCGAAGAAATTGGTAATAAATTACCAACTCTTTTTAAAATATTAGGTAAATTTCTCGCATCTACAGCCACTAAAGACGTTTGTGAAGCATCTTTTTCAGCTTGATCCTAATCATCAAGACATTTTTTTTTTTAATCTAAAATGTGGAATTGAGTACCAATTTCTTAATAATTATTTTGTGAATAACATAGGTGCACATTAAGCCTAAAAATATATCAGTGCTAACAAAAGATACCCCAAAACGATGAATCACTTTGCCATTCCAGAACATCACTTAATTTAACTATTTTCGCAATTTTTATCCAAATTTATCAAGATGTCCATATAATATATTATAACAGAGATATGTTTAAATCATAAATCACACACATCTTAAGTTGTCAGTCTTCGTCATTTAATTATTATTAAATTTGATAAAAGTAGGTACCTGTTTAAGTTTTTAAATATACTCACATTTTTGATAACGGACTCGCTATTATTGGTATTGCGATCAACTGGATTTACACTACTTGGGCTAGCTTTAAAACTGAATACTTTTGAAAAAAAAGAACTGACAGGCGAATCCTCTTGTTCAGGACTTAGAGGAGAAAATTCCGTCAATGCTGTTGTTGTATGAAGATTTGTCATGATTCAGCGGATGAATCTTGTTTTCATAGGAAGTCAGATTTTCATTTGAATCCGTTTTTGATGTTCAGTAGTAAAATAAAAAATAAACCATAACAAAATATCAATTTTGTCACAAAATAAACTATAATTTATAATTATCATGAAATTTTTTTAATATACCTAAATAACTAAAAAACATTGATAAATTATTTAAGATTATAAAAATAATTGAATCGGTTTGTTATTTTCATAGATAATAATTTATTATCTATAATTATTTTATAATATTCAGTGTTGGCATCATGATAGTATTATCTAAGCTGTAAATCTTGATTTGATACACGGACTAGAACTGATAATGAATAGAAAAATGAAATTATCTTATCCGTGGTTTGATAGAGGTAAAATTGATAAAAGATAATAAATTTGCCTAGTTATTTGAAAAATAAACGTGGTTTTATTTGTTATTACATTACGTTATGGATATTTTTGAAATTATTCTTGGTAGTTACGAATCATTTGTGATTGGTGTAAAATTTCGTTACAAGAGTCAAGTAAGAATTAATAAATATCTACTACCTATAAACTATATTATGTAGACATAATATAACTAATTATAAATATATTTATGATGTTTTATTGATTTAGCAGTCAAAAGAACTAGAACTGGTGCAGTCGTTTAACGATCACGTGCATCAAGCCAGCATTCGTTCAGTATCATGTTCTTCCAAGTACATGGTATCGAGCAGTACAGACGAGACCATAGAAGTGTACAATATGGTCAGACGATGTCATGTACATACCATACTGCAGCACAGTGGCACGGTAACGTCGTTGGCATTCACACCAGATGAATCACATTTGATCAGTACAAGTGACGATGGTTCGATTGCAATTTTTGAGACTGGTACATGGAAGCTGAAGAAACTTTGGGACAAAGCCCATAAAGGATCAGGTTGGTATGTTAAAAAATAAATTGAGCGACTGGTTGATCTATGATACAAGTAATCGGCAAACTTATTGGTCAAAATAACCAATGATCAATGAAAATTTTTTTTTCCCCTATAAATTTGATGAATACTTGTCCGAAAAAAACTTTTTGAACTATAATTCACCTTTAGATGTGACTTTTTAATGGTAATTTTTCAAAATTCTCTATAGTTTCTAAAAATTTGGGAAAAACTACCTTTAATTTGACAAAAATACCTTAAAAACTATCCTTTTTTTTTAAATTTAAACTTAATGATAATTTAAATATAGACAATAATACGAGAAAATGAGAAATGTATAGTTGCAAAATAATCTTGAAAATTTGAAAAAAAAATATCTGAAAATTTTATTCCAACACTATTCTCATAAATTTTTTTTTCCTGTTCTTAGTTGATAGTGGGATATGAAATTGGCAGAATAAAAAATAAATATATATATATATATATATATATATATATATATATGTTTTTAATAGAAATAATCTATTCAGTAAAATTATCTTATAAAAACTGAAGTTTCACTCAGAATCATTTTATTGAAGAAATTATTTATCATTTATTCATTTCTTAAAAATTTAATCTACCCTCCAAATCCCACCAGATTTTAACCAGAAATTTAACAGACATAAGTAATTAATCTTAGTAATTAAATTAAAACAGGAATATTCTAAACGGACGAGTGGTTGAGATTTATGAAATTTTTGAACACTAGTTTTTAAAGAACAAAATGCAAGCAAAATTAGCATAATAACTAATAAGAATATTATTTCATCAAGTTTTAGTATTTTACAATCAAAGATCAATTTTATTTCTTTTCCATGCTCTAAATTAACATATTTCTGAAATATGGTGTCATTATTTATATTTTGAAATCCCTGGGTACTGATTTCGGTATTTTTGGGACCAAAAATTAGTTGGGATTCCAATATTGTAATCTCTACTAAAATCTTATGCATTTGAAGACCTTATTTACATCCATAATAATTGCATTTCAAATGCGCCAATGATAATTCAATTTTGTTATGTGTATTCCCCTGTAGTATAGGGCTAAGATTATTTAGATGAGATGTAACAAAGTCACATTTTGCCAACCACTGATCTATATCAATGTTAATTGTCTTCAATTTTTCATTACCCATAGGCCATAATACAAGCAATATGTATTGTAATGCTTGCGGTTTTTTATTTTATTCTAGCCGTTTCATTCTTAGCAGTTCATCCTAGTGGAAAATTAGCAATGTCGGTTGGAAAAGATAAAACACTAAGAACATGGAATTTAGTGAAGGGTAGGCCTGCATATACCACAAATCATTCTAGGTAAACATACAATTTATTCACATTTTTTTTTATTATTAATTAATTACCTTTATATTTTTGTGTTAGTATGACTGCTTATTACTTTTTTGATAAAATTATTTGGTCACCAGCTGGACAGTATTATGCATTACCTCTTAACACAAAACTAATGATTTATAATGTAGAAACTGCAGGTATTGCTTGCACCATTGAAAAAAAATTGAAAATGCATGGCATCACATTTCTGATGGTAATAAAAATAACATTGGATTTTTTTTAAATGTTGTCATTTAAAAGTTATCCATGATTTGTTATAGGAAAATTTGGTATGTTTTGGCTTAGAAGATGGTTCCTTGCATTGTTATGATATTGTTAAAAAAGAAAACACATGGGAAATGCAAGTAGGAAATTCTAGAGTGAAATGTATAATGAAAGTTGACAATTGGCTTGTAACAGCATTAAGTGATGGCCATGTTACTGTATGGAAATATCAGGACAATGAAAAACCTGTCGAATGTTGCTCTTTGTTCTTGGACTGCAGAGTTACTTGTATGGCTTGTAACAATTTTTCCAGGTATATTTAAATTAATAATATCAATGATATATTATTTTGTATTCTATTTTAGCTGAAATATAGTAAAATAATCATAAAATAATTGCCCACATACTTGCTTGATTTTTAGAGATGGAACAATTTTTTTTCTGGGATATAATGTTAGTTGAGTACATAAGCGTAATTTGTGCTAGATAAAGGTTTTTTAGTGCAGTGTTTCTGTAAAAAAACATGACAGCACTCTGGAACAGTGATTCTCAAATCTTAAAGTCCATGGAACCCTTAAAAAATGATTTATTCTTGGTGGAATCCAAAGCAGATTCATTCTCTATTTTTCAACACATCTTAACTATCGTGCGTTATATATTATGAGTGTAGAAGTGAATCTTGTAGCAAAGATAATCTTTTTTTTTTTTAACTGATTTTAGAACTTAGCTTTCATAAAACAAAATTTGAGTTATGTAACAAATTCAATTTAAAACTTTATTTTGCATTTTTTGACGATGAAATATTTTAGGTAATTTATTAGTTAATTTTATGGTATTTATTTATTTTTTTAATCAGATTTTGTCAAATGAACATCTTTGCACAAATATTTTTCCTTTACACAGGCAATAATATATACATTCATATTAAATAAATAAAAATTAAATCCTAGTTTTAAAAAATTTTATAGAAGCTATAAATATTATAGCGTTTGATTTGTCTGTGTGATATAATAAGATAAAGTAGAACTACAGAGTGGCAATTCAATAACTATTTTTCATACATTACTTAATAAAATAAATAATTTTTGTATAAATGTAAAATCAAAACAATTTTTTTGCATTTTATGAGGTTTATTACTGAATTAAATCCATAACCCATTAACTTTGATTATTAATAATATTACTTTTAATATCAAATTGTTTGCATGATAATGTTACATTTAACTAGAAAAAAAATCAAAATCCCTTATTTTAAACAAATTTTGATAGGGTAGTACCTTAATCAACGCATTTAATTTTTAATTTCTATATTCCATGTAACCCATTATAGGAATCTCTGCCTCTAAAACTCTTCCACAAACCAATTATTTTATGTGTACAATAAATGTTTTTTTTTTTTTTTTACAGTAAATCAGAAAATGTTAAAAGTGAATCTGAAGAAGACACAGACATTAAAGATGATATCAGTGTAGGTATAAGTGTACCTAAAAAGAAACAAAAGGTCAAAAGAAAAATTTCAATAAATAGTGATCTAAACAAAAAAGTTAAAAATAGTAATAAGAAAAAATGTTTCTCTCATAATTGGAATGTTAGTGACGATGTTTAATGTATTTAAATTAACGTGATACATAATAAATATTTTTTAAATGCATTTTGTAACATGGTTTGTATTTTATTTCCTTATTTACTAATTATTATTGATAAATAATAAATATTAATTCATAAAAAAGTGAAGAAAAGACAAAGAAAACCAGATAAAAATCGCATCTCTCGTATTCTTTGCTCTTTAAGTGTCGGATACTCTTGGTAAGTGTATTGAATTTCAAAGAAACAATAAATTATTTTGTTGTAAATATCCTTAGTGCGAAGCATGTCCGGCTTTCTTTTTAGTTATTCGTTGATGAAAAATTTTCCAACGCCAAAACACTTGGAATGTAATTTTCTATCTATGTATCAAGTTTCATAAAGACTGGTTGAATGAATTATTTTTTACATGCGTTTAACTCTATAATTTTATTTAAACTAATGCATTTTGTCAAAATGTTAACTTAAAAACGATAATAAAATTTTTTTTATAATTTTAAAATAACCTTTTAGATTCTGAACGAAGTGAAGAAGCTTATGATTTTACAATGATGTTTATTTTTTTTTTCTTTTTTTTTTTTTTCTCTTTCTGTAAACACTTTCGTATAGAAATACTGGACCAAAAGTTTCGATCAATATCTCTATAGAACCGGAATCATACCCAGATGGTACTTTAGAGAGGTCATTTTTCCAATTTCCCAATACTTTTTCCAAGCGTGGTGAAAA
>JAIPRM010007812.1:0-16695 GCA_025469315.1 Stegophylla sp. TES_Ste_2020 | reverse complement strand
GCCGGACATACTTCGCACGACGGGTGGTATTCTCTTGACGGGCGTATTAAATTTTAAAGAAACGATAAATCATTTCTTCAGTAAAACTATTCTGAACGAAGGAAGTTAATAAAAAAAAAAAATTTTCAAAAAATGTCCAAAATTTTTTTTTCACATTTTCAAAATTTTCTTGCGCCAAAATCTTTTTTATATGATTTTCTATCTATGTTTAAATTTTCATAAAATTTGGATCAAAAATGATGGTTTCCGAGTAGTTTTTGTCAAATATTTGGGTAGTTTTTTCCAAAAAAAAAAATTGAAGATTTGAGAAATTCAAAAAATGACCTCTAAAGTACAATCTAGAGGCGAATCCGGTTTCAAAAAGTTATTGATCGAAATTTTCAGACAAGTATTTCTATACGAAAAGTTGTACACAGAAAAAAAAAATAAACATCATTGTAAAAACATTAGCTTCTTCACTTCATTCAGAATCTAAAACGAAACTTCAATAGATGCATTATATTAGGAGTAATAACTACTGACTTTTCAATTAATTTACATAGTGTATAATATAATATAGTAATAATCATGATAAAATCATGGTAATAATAAATACCGAATTATTAACAGCCAATGAAATGCCGAGAACTACGAGTAATGAAACTTTGTGTATTAAGTTTAATTTCATTGATTACAAAATATAGTACCTATTTATAATCAGTGGAAGTTGGGACGCGCACTTCAAACCACTGTACAAATTTTGTGATCATACCTATCTATTTTTTGTCATGTCAATATAGTTATGCAATATGACAACCTTAGTCTTACATAAATATATTTACAATTTTTTTTTTTTCTAAGATTTAAGTGCGGAAGAGGCTTTGCATTTGGCGTTTTTTAAACCTGGTATGTTAGAAATCTTTTATATTAAAACTATTGAATTCAAATCGTGAAGAAGAGATCTCTAGTCTTCGTGATTCATATATTGCAAAAAATAAAATAATAATAATATGAAACAATGTAATTGAATTAAAAACATAGGTACACATTCTTATTTTGACGTTAATTAAAACTAACAATTTCTATTGTTCGAGGTATATTTTATTTTATAGACTTAGTTGTTGAGGCAATTTTTAAATTTGATATTTGAAATTTGTTTTTTTGTGTATTCGTCAAGGACATTTATTAAATTTTTAATTTACGGAAATTAATCATCAGTCATATCATTATTTCATAACAACAAATGGTCATTTAAAAGCTGAAACTCACCGTTACGAACCAACACTGAATAATTACAATAATTGAGAATAACAGAAAATCGTACGCAAGTATTCAGTTTAATCAGAATGAAAACTGTGAGCACCTATATTATTGGTTCGTGACAATTAAAACGAGAATAATTGTAATTTTTCGACAAAAATATTCTTGAGATTCTGTGTTAAGATAGCATCATCAATTTATTGTTGTGCTTGATTTCGTATTCGGTAGGTACAGCTGGATCTTCATATTTAAACTGCTTTTTTTCCCCCCAAGTCCTTGAGTCAGATGATGCGAAGTTCACGTTAAAATACGATTCGAAATATGAAAACGTAATTATCATAATAATGTGTCAAAATATAAAGTTGTAGAAATAACATAAACATTTTTTTTTTTCGCGGCCATTGGTGAAAAATAAGTTTCACCATTGGTCCAAAAGATAAATAATAACAGTAGATTTATATAAAATCTAGCAATGAGAAAAAAAAAAATACCAGAAAATATTAGTTTAAAACTATTTTTACAGATCGAACATTTAGTGATCGATGTAAGTTATTTATCAAAATCTGACTGTCACTACAATATCACAGATAAGACAAAACAGATGGTGCACTTCCTATTTTTAGGTCATGTAGTTCTTAAAAATTTAAACAAACAAAAGTGTGTTCTTCACACCTCGAGTAGGATACTCTTGGTGGGTTTAATTTTGAACTATGTTTTTATAGTTGGAAAACTCTACATCTGGATTTTAGGGGAAACTTTTCAGTTCTTTGGTGAGTACCGTTTTATAATTTTCCGTATAATAAAGAGTTTATTTTATATTATAATACATAAAAAATAATAATAGGTATAATAATATGTTTTAAAGATAGAACTTATGTGTGAAAAATCGTGTAACCTGATAACATATTATTGATATAACGAAAAAATGGGAATTAATTTTATAAACTTCATATTTCCTAATATATTGTTTATTGTGCCTATTTACCTATTGGGAATCGATTCATAGTGGAAAAATAAATACGACGACATCTGTCTGCTCGTAATATTCATACAAACTAAAACCTCTTACTGACTGTGAATTAATATTTCTTTAATTATGTATATTGTATAATATAATATTGAAAGCATTCAGTCCGTTTTCGTGGTTAGTCTACTTCACATTAATATTATTCGCAATATAATTAACAATACAATCAATATTCAAAATTATTCACAAATACTAATAAAATATTTGGACTTCTTTGGGACAGCAAAATTAATGTTTAAGGAGTTTAAATAAAATAATCAGATTGATGTACTTACCTATAAGTATGCATTAAATCAAATAATTTAGTTGCAGGTGTAACTGATTGCCAAGATATATTTTGTTTTATTTTACAGTATAATGCATTGGAAATTTATTTTAATTATAGAACCCGTGATGAATGCACTGGAATTTTGTAGCAACGAGGAAATATTATTTGGGAACAGAAAATAAAAAAAATGATTAAAAATGTATGATTAATATTATAATTTGCTTTAATATTTAATATCTGTTTAAAAATACGCTGTTTAATCAATATGAAGTTTAAATGTTGTAAATCATTTGTTTGAAAAAAAAATTGTTAAATTACAATCATATATGTATTTATTTTTTTTCGTGGTATGCAATGCTACAAGAGAAGGAACTCATCCCTAGTGGGACGTTCCTTCCCCTCATGTATCCGTATCGTTTATTATTAAATAAATGCACAAATAACAATATTTTTATACATCACTAACAATATTTGAATATTTGAGAGCCGCCCTGAGCTTGGCCTTCGCTCTACATATTTTTTTCTTTTTTCTTTCCTAGCTCATGGTCTCTGCTTCCGTGCCTTCTCCTGGTACGTTCTCGCTCGTCTAACCAGACCGCCTGCTTGTTAGTCACGTACACTCGTTATATACTTAGTAGTACTTATTTTGGTACTACACGTACTATAAAAAACCGTTTATGAGCTAACGAAGCGATTAGGTAAGCTATGTATAAAAATAAGCTTATATAAATCATAAAATTAAGCAAAAATAGTGAACCTAAAATAGAAAAAAACGAGAGAAAGTTTTTTATTTATATATTTATTTTTTTTGTGTGCAACATAAAGTATTAGACATTTTTGTAATTATACTGAAAATATGTATTATTCAGGGACGAAATTCGTTAAAATAAAATGATCTTAAGTAAACAAAAAAAAGGTTTGTTGGAAGATTTGTAAATGTTTTCTATTTCTTTTTCGCTACTATTAATTTCTTCCAATTTTCATTTTTCTGGAGCTAAAAGAGTTAGATTAGAATCTATATTAATTTTGAGCACTACTGAAACCACAGGTGTATACTAGCTATTCAATTTTATATCAAGCAAATCGTACACTACCGTCAGATACAACAATTTTAATCATTCGTGGTTACCAGTTTAGATATAACGGATAGAACATGTTAAAACAGTAACAAATAAAATTGTAATGAACAAAACCAAATATTTTTGATTTTTAACTGGTTTGTATTTTACCCGAACTTAAAATTACCCATGCTGATTATAACAGGTAAGGATAAAACTTTTAAAAAGAATGAAAGCTTTTAGTTATTGCTTTCTAACCTAACTTTTAATTTTTTAACTGGTTTATGCTCAGCCTTACGATTAATTATGCATATTATGTAAAAAAACTTCTTTATATATCATTATTTAATATTTATTATTCTAATAAGTGGTACGCACTTACCACTACCAAAAAACTTTTTTATATCCTTCATATACAATAATATTAATTTTAAAACGTAAACCATTTGGCTTTATACTTTGTACTTGTCACTTGAACACAGAATGGCAGAAACTAGTACCCTGTCTACAGGGGCGTAGCAAGCGTTCTAAATTTAGAGGGGTGTATATCGTTAAAAATGCCAACAGTAAATGCATTAATTTATAAATTCAAAACTTCATATTGTATATATTATAGTATTGTATATCTTTTAGATTCTGAGTGGAATGAAGAAGCTTATAATTTTACAATTATGTTTCAGTGCCGGCCCAATGGATTTCGGGGCCCGGTGGAGAATTTTGCGGGGCCCCATATATATCTTTATTTATTTATTTTTTCTTAATCTTCTTAATTTAACCATAGATTAAATGAATAAAATTTATTTACATTTTACAAGGGTTAGACTGAAAAAAGCCGGACATACTTCGCACAATGAGTGGGATTCTCTTGACGGGTGTATTGAATTTTAAAGAAAAGATAAATCATTTCTTCAATAAAAAGAATTCTAAACGAGGGAAGTTAATAATACAAAAAATAAATGAGAAAAATGTACATTTTTTTTCACATTTTCAAAATTTTCTTGCGTCAAAATCTTTCTAATATGATTTTCTATCTATGTTTAATTTTCATATAGTTCGGATCTAAAAATTATGATTTCCGAGTCGTTTTTGTCAAATTTTGGGTAGTTTTTTCCAAAAAAAAATTGAAGAATTGAGAAATTCAAAAAATGACCTCTCTAAAGTACAATCTAGAGGCAAATCCGGTTTCAAAAGTTACTGATCAAAACTTTTGGACAAGTATTTCCATACGAAAAGTTGTACACAGAAGAGAAAAAAAAAAGAAATATCATTGTAAAAACACTAGGCTTCTTCACTTCATTCAGAATCTAAAAAATCGAAGAAAGTACGGACAAATTTTATTATGATATTTCTAGATGAAGACCACATAAAAGGTAGGTATGTTATTCGCTTATCTTATTTTATGTATTTTTCGATGCTAAATTTAATACCATACAAGCCGGTAATAACGGTGTGGCTTTTGGACTGCCGCCCAAATACATTTCTCAAGGCCACAACGCATTAACAGTTGTCACATATTATATGAACTGCCATGACGTATATTATGTTACGCCGAATTCGGCAACGCAAATACACAAACACACAATATTCGTGTACCTACTCAACGGTCTAACTCTACTCGATTCGAAAAAAATTATATAAAATACACTACTTACCCGACACCATTAAATAACAGTAGTTAAACATATCTAACCTACTATTTTATATTTATAATATTATTAACTTCCTTCGTTCAGAATCGTTTTATTGAAGAAATGATTTATCGTTTCTTTAAAATTCAATACATCCGTCAAGAGTATCTCACCTGACGAGCGAAGTACACACTTTTTAAATTTCTTACTACACACTTTTCGGACAACACAATTTTAGGGACTGCTATAAAGTATACATTTACTATAATAGTACCTATTTGCATAATATAAATAAATATTGTAAATACCAATAATATTTTATTAATAGATAATAATGTCCTATATCATATTTTATAATCATGGAAAAAAGTTATTTGGATAATTATATGACGAGTGTCCATGGTATAGCTGGTACATGTGTATTCCCAGGTATTAAACCTCTATGGTAATTGATTTGTTCTATGTTATAAATAGTATTTTCCATAATGGTGGCTATCATTTTGAAGTTAGTAACATTGTGTTTATTGCTCAGGATATTAATTTATTTCGATTTGTGTTCATTTAGCTCTTCACTGTAGTTGTAGTCGAAGTGCAATTGTTTCGTACATTTAGATTGAAGTGTATTTTATATTGAAGGCGCCTTATTAGTGACTTAGTGTTGATAGTGTTTTTGAGGCATTCGTTGGTTTCGCACGTATTATTGTATTTCATTTCTAGACTGAAGTAGTAATGTCTGATTCCGAAAACGATCGGGAGAGCAGCCCTGGTTGTGAACCAGAGGTAAGAATACATCCGTTCAGGCACGTATACAAGGGGGGGTTTTAGGGGTTCAAACCTTCCCCGAAATTTCTTAATTGCAGCGTTGTTCAGTCATTTTATATATGTACATTGTACGTATAATACTACTATTTTATAACGAACACCCCCCAAAAATTTATTTTGTGTACGTGCCTGCATCCGTTCATTAGTGTTTATTATTATACCTATGACACAATGAGCGCACAAATTACTATAGGTAGAATTAAATCAACCAATTTTGAGATTCTGAGTGTAGCGAAAAAACTAGTGGTCTTACTATGACGTTAATTTATATTTATTTTTGTCGAAAAAGTACTCGGGGCGAACGTCGGTACGTGTAGCTTACTCGTAATATTATAGGAAACGTAGAACATAATATTATATTCCCGGTAGAGAATTTAGTTTGCATAGTACTCTTGAGCACTAGTTTTATATCCCTCTATTTGCTGAGAACAGAACAAAAACATTTTTAATGACAGACATATTTCGCACCATGGGTATTCTTTACTCTTCGGATTCGGTTTTAGTGGGTGTGTTAAATTTCGAAGAAACTATAAATCATTTTTTCAATAAAACGATTCTGAGTGAAGCCTCAATTTATGTAAGAAAATTTTACTAAAAAATTTTATGTGTACACACGGTTGTTGATAATAAATGAAAATTTCAAGTTTCCAGTTACCTATGTTAATTTTAGAGTTTTTGAGAAATTAATAAAATTAATTTTATGAAAATCACGTTTACAGTGTACTTATTACTTTACCAAATTTTTTAACAGGTTTTTCCAAAGTTTGTCTTGTTTTTGGAAAATATATTGAGAATTTTGAATACTTACCTAACAACTTCTTTAAAGTTTTGAAGTACTACTTGGGTGTGACTTATGATTTAAAAATTACTATATGAAACTTTAGGATAAGTATTTCTATATGACGAAAGTGTAGGTATCCATAAAAGTAAAAACGCCTATTTTGCCATTTTTATTTTATACCTAATTATACATTTTATTTTTGGTTCATGAGGGTTTAAACCCCCTAAATCTTTCCGTAACTATGCTACTGTATCAATTTGATTTAAGATTTTTCAAAAGCTACGTAATATAAATATTTTTTTTTCTTTGGTATGTTCAGTAGCGAATTTCTAAAAATTTTAAGTTCTACTTCGTTTTTTATGGTATAATATCGTATACCTAATATGAATGTAAAATAAAATGTGCATCAATAGTTTTCTAATTATTTTATTCTATTTTGAAAATTCAATACTTTCGGTTATTGTACTAAACACCTACTATTTCAAAAGAACGTTCAACAATGTTTGTGTGGTGCACGGCCATACTCTTTTCACGCAATGGTGCCAGGTTTGATTCTAATTCGGCAATCCGAATATTTTTTTTTCTATATTATTAACTTCCTTTGTTCAGAATCGTTTTATTAAAGAAATGATTTATTGTTTCTTTAAAATTCAATGCACTCGTCAAGAGTATCCCAACCGACGTGCGAAAAGCACCCCGACGAGTGAAGTACACACTTTTTTAAATTTAATATTTCACAATTTCATCCACCACCATTGTATTCTATTTGATATGTGAATTAAATCCAGTATTTTTACATTTTATGTTAAGGAAAATCCTAATTCTCGGTGTCATAATCGAGCTAAAAATTGTGATACAAGTAGAAGCTGTTCACCAACTAGTTCAGAAGCTGAAGAAAATAACAAGTGAGTAAAATAGTACTTTGATAAATATATTCAACTTAATTACTAGTACTGCAAAAATATATTTATAAACTAAGTATTTAAACATGGATACAGATTGGAGTGTGAAATAGTATTTCAAATAATATAATATATTCAATTAATATACATCTTATCGTACATGACAATCGACATTGACATAAATTATTTTTATATAATATTTATGTGTATGTTTATATATACATAAAAAAAAAAATAAATAAATAAAGAATTAAAAGTCCATACAAAATATTATTTACACAAAAAAAAGTAAAAAAAAATCACATCATTGTAAAAACACACTAGCAGCTTCTTCACTTCGTTCAGGATCTAAAACTTAAACTATTATTAGTTTATTTAATTTTGAATGTATTCATTTTATACCTAGTCATATGTATTATATTTTACAATCTAAAAAAAATATGATAAGCTATGATTAAAAAATATTAATAATTTTTATTTTATAATATAGAAAATAATGTTAAGTGACATCTAACAGTAAGTGTATGTAATTATTTTATGGTAAAATATGGTAATGATTAGAAGTTTTTAAATTTAAATAAAAATGCCTACTTTTAAAATTATTTAGAATACCTACTATACTTGAATTACAATTTCTAAATGTATTTAAATATCTAAATATTAATTAAGTACTTTGTATTTTAATACTATATTTATAATACTCTACAACATTAATTACTAAGTATTTTTCTTACTGTTTCAGTGATGAAGAAGTTGCTAATGAGCACAAACCTGATGATGAAGACAAAAGTTCTGAAGATGTAAGTAATTTGTTGTTTTCTTTTTCTCTTATTACTGGTCATTTCTGTGTGGATCATTATATATTATTGTACTTTTTATTGGGTTCCACTTAAATAAATGTAAATTGGTATCATTAGAGAGATTAGTTAGATGTAGCAAAATGTCTTTCTGTAATATTATGTAAGTGAAATACGTATGCATAATTTTGACGATTAAGCATTCTTCCAAAAAATAATAATAATTGTAACACCACTTGTAGTCTCCCTAGATTTTAATTGGTTTGGTTCAATCTGTATAAACTTAATTATAATAAAGTGTAATGAACTTACATTTACAAATTTGTATTTTTATTTTAATAGTGTTGAGAAAACAAATTACATTTTCTATTTAGTATTTATAATTTAATTTATAATTATAAAATATAATTTTTCATTTAATTTTGTAATTTTTGTATCAAATGAACGTGCATACATTAAATTCATTAAAGTAATTGTTATTTTTGAAGTTGCAGTGTTTTTAGGGGAAGTAAACTGATGGTTTAGCTACATTAAAAATATTTCATTGGTAACAATCATACCCTTTGATATATTCTTTAGTGATGGTTGGTACTGAATTTTTATATGTATACATATTTTGGTCATTTATTAAAATGAAGATTCCCTTTTATCTCAGTATAAAATCCTGGCTATATTCCTGCAATCAAGTATTGATTAAACTAGGATAAAGTAGTATAGGTTAAACAATTGATAGTCCCATTTTCCCATTATTCGTGTAGGATAAGTGAGGTATATTGCACTGCAAGTATAGAAATAAAAAAAATAAAACTTTAGATAGTTTTTGGTAATGTCATTCCCTACAAACATATGTTATAAATATTATTTATTTTTATTTAAGAAATTTGGAAAATTTATTATCAAAAATTGCATTAGGCAATTTTTGAAAAATTTAGGTGAATTTAATTGAAATTGTATTACTTATTCATTGGAATGCAATTTTCAGTTTGATTTTGATTGAATGTTGATGATAAATTATCACTTATTCATGCTTTTAAGGAGTATGAAGAAGAAGAAGATGATGACCATTTGAACAAGAAGAAAAGAAAAAATGAACGTTTTGGCGGTTTTATTATTGATGAAGCTGATGTTGATGATGAAATAGAAGAAGACGATGAATGGGAAGACGGAGCTAGCGAATATGGAATTGTTGCCAATGAAATGGATGAATTAGGTCCGACTGCTAGGGAGATTGAAGGACGTAGACGTGGAACTAATCTTTGGGAGTAAGAAAAATATTTGATTGTATTTCTTGAATTTGGAAAAAATGTGTAATTACATTAAAACACAAATTTATAAATTTTTAATAATAATTACCTTTTATATAAAATGAAATGTGAACAATATTTTAATTTTTCAGTACACAAAATGAAGATGAAATTGAAGAATACTTGCGTAATAAATATGCAGATGATTCAAATGCATTAAAACAATTGGGAGATGGTGGAGATGAGTTAGCTGATGAAATAACGCAACAAACTCTTCTACCTGGTGTTCAGTAAAGTATAAATCAGATTATATTTTAGAAATATATTAAGTGTGTATTCACTATAGAGATCCTAATTTATGGATGGTTAAATGTCGAAGTGGCAATGAAAAAAAAACAGCTTTATTGTTGATGCGCAAGTTTATGGCATATCAATTTACAGAAGAACCACTTAAGATAAAATCTGTAATAGTTCCTGAAGGAGTTAAGGGGTATATATACATTGAATCATACAAACTAACTCATGTTAAGTCGGCTATTGAAAACATAAGCAGTCTTAAAATGGGATTTTGGAAACAAAATATGGTGCCTATTAAAGAAATGACTGATGTTTTAAGAGTAGCAAAAACACAAATTGACCTGAAACCTAGACAATGGGTTAGATTAAAAAGAGGTATGTTTTTTTTTTTTCAAATGTATTGAAACTGTAAATATAATTAATTAACATTTGTTTGATTGGCAGGACTTTATAAAGATGATATAGCTCAAGTGGATTATGTAGATTTGGCTCAAAATCATGTACATTTGAAATTACTTCCCAGGATTGATTATACTAGACCACGAGGCGCTCTTAGAGCATCAATGGTTATTAATTTAGTATTTTAAAAAGTCAGACATACTTCGCACGAGTATTCTTCGCATCTCGGGTGTGAAGCTCTTGGTAGGTGTATTACATTTTAAAGAAACAATAAATAATTTCTTCAATAACACGATTCTGAACGAAAGAAGTTAATAAATATAAAGAACAATAATAGCTGTCATTTTCTACACACTCACCAAAAATATTTGATCCGAAGAGCGAAGAATATCCATGGTGCAAAGTATGTGCGGCTTTCTTGTCTATACTTTATGTTTTTATATCTAATATATAAAGGAAAAAAGAAATGTTAGAAAAATGTCCAAAAATTTTTTTTCACATTTTCAAAATTTTCCTGCGCCAAAATCTTTTTTATATTATTTTTTATCTGTGTTTAAATTTTCATAAAGTTCGGATCAAAAAATGATGGTGTCCAAGTTGTTTTTGTCAAATTTTGGGTAGTTTTTTCCAAAAAAAAAAAATATTGAAGAATTGAGAAATTCAAAAAATGACTTCTCTAAGGTACCAACTAGAGGCAAATATGGTTTCAAAAAGTTACTGATCAAAACTTTTGGACAAGTGGATCTATACAGAAAAAAAAAATAAACATCATTGTAAAAACACTCAAATCATTTATTTATTTAATTAATTAACGCCAAACGGCAATTTATAGATAGATTAAAATACAGTAAATTATAACTTAATGATAGTGTAGGGAGGATATTACATCATAAACAATAGATGGGACACATTCGTAAAAAAATAAAAAAATAAACAAAAATAAAAATAAAAACTTAAATTAAACTTAAACTAAAATAATAGACAATTATAAGGAGTTAATAGTAGTAAAATGAAACATAAAACTAAGCACTTAGTAAATATAAATAATGGTCTTATTCAGCTCAGAATTAAGAGTTATTAAGTTGACGGAACAAACAGCTCAATAGCATGATGCAGGGCTTCATTAAAAATGGAGGCAGCTTCATCGATTGTGTAGTGAGAAAATGTTAATTTCCAATTAAAGGAGTTAAAAAATTGTGATATGGCGGAGTAGTTTGCAGCTTAAAATTTTTTATATGTATGAGTATTATTAACTACTGATTTGACAGAATGGAAGGAGAAAACCATGTGAAGAGGAGGGTGGTGGTATGGATCGGGAATGGCCAGAGATTCATTAGCTAAGTTGACTGAGACTGTATTGGAGTTTGAAAAAATAAGATCTAAGATACTGCCATGGTGATTGAAAAGGAAATTATGTTGAAAAAAATTGAGAAAAGAAAAAGAATCAATATAATGTAAATTTATAATGTAAGTATTTTTATTTCCAGGACCCAGAAGCGTTGAAAAGAAAAAAAAAGATTCGTTCAGCAGCTAAACCATTTGATCCGGAAGCTATTAGAGCTATTGGTGGTGATATTGCAAGTGATGGTGATTTTTTAATATTTGAAAGAAATCGCTATAGTCATAAAGGATTCTTATACAAAAATTTTCTTATGAGTGCAATCATTGCTGATGGAGTCAAGCCTACATTATCAGAACTTGAAATTTTTGAAGATGCACCCGAAGGAATAGATTTAGAATTGCATATGTCGAATAATGATAATTCAATTAACAGTCAGTCATTATGTACTGGTGATAATGTTGAAGTTTGTACTGGAGAATTGATGAATTTGCAAGGTAAAGTGTTGTCAGTTGATGCTTGTAAGGTCACTATTATGCCAAAACATGATGATCTTAAGGTAAGTAAAGAGTAACTTATTTCTATCCAGTTATCGAAACTAAAATAATTATACTTTTTTTTTTTTTATCATAGATGCCGCTGGAGTTTATGATTAACGAATTGAACAAAATTTTCAAACAAGGTGATCACGTAAAAATTGTTGGTGGTCGTTATGAGGGTGATACTGGACTCATTGTACGAGTTGAGCCAAATCGTATTGTCTTATTTTCTGATGTTACAATGCATGAACTAGAAGTATTACCTCGTGATTTACAATTGTGTTCAGATTTGGCTACTGGGGTTGATTCACTTGGTCAATTCCAATGGGGAGACCTTGTACAAATAGAGTGTGTATTATTAATTCCTTTAAAATTAGATTAAAGTGAGAAAATTATATTTGTATGTTATTTAGTCCTCAAACTGTTGGAGTAATCGTAAGAATTGAGCGTGAAAAAATGCACATTTTGAATATGTTTGGAAAATTGGTTGAAGCTAAATCACAATCGTTAAGTAAAAAGAAAGTGCATCAACATACTATTGGAATGGACGCTTTTGGAAATTCAATGAAAAGAAAAGATATAGTTAAAGTTGTTGATGGTCTGCATACGGTAATTATTCTGATAAGTTTTAAGCTATAATTAATTCATATTATGAAAGCAATAAAATTTTAATAATAATAATAATTATTATTATTATATATTACTGATCTTGTATTACATATAATATAGGGAATGCAAGGTGAAATCAAGCATTTATATCGCAACTTTGCCTTTTTGTACTGTCGTTTAATGTTGGATAATGGAGGAATTTTCGTTTGCCGTTTCAGACATATTGCTTTGGCTGTATATTCAACTAATAAAGTAATTTATTTATTTATTGAATAATTGAAAATTATCAAACATTTTTTGGTCACAATCTTATTGGTTTTTAATTATTTAGCTAGCGTTAAAAAATGAATTTGTATTTCCACAAATTACATCGCCGCGTCATACTTCATCATCAGGTAATCAGTTTGTGACCGGTATTGGAAGAGGTGGTTTTAGTAGACATGCAGGAAATAAATTCGGTAGTGTTCGAAGACATAAAGAATTAATCGGTCAGACAATTAGAATTACTAGTGGCCCGTACAAGGGTGCTGTAGGCATGGTTAAAGACGCAACAGAGTGTACAACTAGAGTTGAACTTCATTCTTCGTGTCAGACTATTTCAGTGGACAAGAGAAATATCGCCGTAGTCGGACAAAAATTGTCAGTGTTGTCGTATTCAGAAGGAACACCGAACATTGTTCCGATGACTCCTAAAATTCGCGAAGGAAGCAAAACTCCTTTGCACGATTCAATGACTCCCAACTATGAAATCGGTAACCGTACGCCTAACTTTGGAAATACGACTCCGTCTCATGACGGGTCTAAGACACCTACTCATGCATGGGATCCGTCCGCTGGACACACTCCCACTATAGAGTTAACCGATAGAGATTTAGAATATCCAATGAATTCCGATTCTTCTTCCTATGTGCGTACTCCGAGCAGCTCGTTATGTGGTGTCTCAGAGCCTTCTTACACGCCACTGCCCACATTTCAAGAATTATCGCCACCCAAAGCAGAAGAATATAATGGTATGTTAAAAACATTTTTTTTTTCCGATTAAAATCAAAAGTATCTCGTGTCATTAATAATAACTATATATTTTTGCCATAACAGATCATGACATTTGCATAAACGCCCAGATCGATCGATCTCCGTCTGTAGCGGATTCATTTCTAACCATGTTGACTCCATCGTCAGTTTCATCTCCAGAATTAGCAGCTTCATCATTTGGTAAAATGAAAATATCTATAATTTTCTTGCAAAGCTTCTGCTGCTGCTGTTTTTATTTATCTTTTATTTATTATTAACCATTGAATGATTTAATTAATAGGTTTACCGCCTGGATGGCAGACAAAAGATATTTTCGTTCGTATTGCCGATTCGGATTTGGCTGGACAAACTGGAGTTATCAAAGATGTCGGTGAAGCGACTTGCAGTGTTTATTTGCCCGAAGAAGAACGCGTTGTCACTGTAGCAAATAATAACATGGAACCAGTGATGCCGAGAACCTACGATTTCGTGAAAATTTTATGTGGATCGTACAGAGACAAAAAGGGTACAATGGAAGACATCGAAGGTAGTGAAGGTGTTGTTATATTGCTACCAGAAAAAATTACTAGACTCATACCTTTGTTACATTTATGCAGAACAAGTGAATTTGTTATTTAGTTAAGTTTGTTTGATTTTTATTTATATATTATAAAAAAAAAAAAAAAAACCTTTATACAACATTCGTTGATTATTCATTTAAAACCCATTTTGTTTGTCACATTCACAAGCACAAAAATACTTCCGATATCATTTTTATTGGTTTTATTATTGGGTTCAAGTAAAATTATTGAAAATATTTTTATTAGACATAATTTTCATAAACGTTTCATGTTTGAACAAAAATAATTTGTTAGGTTAGGTTATTTTTTCAAACATATATAATAGGCTAATAGGTAGGCCAATTGGTGTAACCCTCATTTTTTCGAAATTGAGGTTACGATTGAAATGAATTATATAGAAGTAAATACACATTATTGCCAAATATTGTAGCTCTCAGATGACCGATTCCAGGCCTAAATTCAATTTTAATTTTTTTTTTTTTTGTGTAACCCACACTGATCAAATAAATACAATAGTGTCAATTGGTGTAAGCCACAATTGAAATATTAATATTTTTAAATAATTTCTTGTTCAAGAGGCCAATTGGTGTAACCCTCTACGATTCCCTATACATAATTTTGAATAGTCTATAATTTTGTAGGCCGAATAGTGTAACCCACTATAAAATTATACTTCAGTGATATTCGAAACTGTGCATTATTTAAATTTCTCTTGTAATCTATAATACTTGTTTTATTTAAATAACAACACAATATTGTTATTTATTTGAAACACGGATACGGATAAAATTAATATTATTGTGTTTGCCCGTACATGTTTATATCTTATCGAGTAATAACAAACAATACTTTTGATTATTTTAAATAGTAGCCATAATTTGTACTATGTACCTATTTTCGATTAACTTTTCTTTCTAGTTTTTGTTATTTTGTAATTTGTCCAGTAGATATTCCAATATGTTGACCTGGGCTAACAAAATAATGAAGCTTTTGTCTAAAAATTGTAACGAAGACGAGACTCAAACCAATGCTTAGTTACTGTTATTTATGTTTTTATTAATATATTAAAGTTATAATTTGTTTTAATTTAAAGTTACCTTATAGTAAAAAGTCTGAACTATAAGGAGGTAATTAATGCCTGGTTAATGTTATTATATTTTAAATAAAATAATAATTATTTGTTATAATGTGAACCTATAGTAAAAACTAAAAAATCTGACCAGTAATTAATTAATGTTTAATAACAGTTTTTATGTTTTTATAAAAGTTTATAATTTATTGTGATATAAAATTATCCGAAGTAAAAAGTCTGAACCTTAGTGATATTAATAATTTCTTAGAATTATATTAATATTATGATATTGATTTCACATTGGAAGTTATTATAAAGAATAAATATGTTATATTGAATTATTCTATCATATTTTATCGTCTTAGTTATAATTATTTATTAAATATTAAATTGAGGGCTTACAATATTTGGAACTGTTTAATTATTTTAAGTCAACTACAGTAACCATCACTGGCCAAAAACGATAACCCACAATGTTTGATATAATTATAGGCCAAACAGAGTAACCCACGAGGTACCTCACTTTGGAGTAATATTTTAGTATATCATATTGTATTTAGTTTGGTAAGTATGATATAGCTTTATAAATATAATATTTGAGAACCTAAAAAACAAAACTTGAATAGTATCAGTGCTCAGTGGTTCCCAAAGTGTGCGCCGCGGCGCCTCGTTGTTGTTGTAGGGGCGCCGCGCCGTGTTGTTAACCTTTACGCGATTTAAAAATAAATAAATTGCAATAAATAAAGATTAAGATATAAAATACGTAACTAAAAAGTTAAAGAGACTTTGTACATCTACATTTGTTGTCTACATTCAATTAATGAAAAATGTAGCAAAATTTATAGAGGAATTTAATAAAAAACTCGAGTATATTCTAAAAATAATAAAAATGTTACGTTTGTACGTTTTAAAATGAAGTACTATAATGGAGTTAACTAAGGAGACATAACTGAGGTACCCATGGACATTTAACAAATTTAAATAAATCATTAAACAAACATTTTCCTGAACATATTCGAATTAATTATAAATGGATTGAACAATTATTAAATATTTGCAGTAGATATAATGACAGTAAAAAT
>JAIPRM010007811.1:0-16696 GCA_025469315.1 Stegophylla sp. TES_Ste_2020 | reverse complement strand
TGATTCAATATACCATAAAAAATCAAATATTTATTTAATTATAATTTATCCCCCCCCCACATGGTTTATATTTGGATAAATAATTTTTGCACCTACTGAAATAATTTTCTACGGGCGTCCCTGTAAGATAAGGTCTGCGCACTTTGCAGTCTACACGGGTCAGTTACTCAGTTCCTCTTTGCGAATTTGCGATAGTGTTGTGTTTTCACGTTTAATAAACGACTTTCTCTTGATACTAAAATAATATGGACTATCGTGTACTATTATCCTAAACACATCTCACGAGGTTTTTTTTTTTTTTTTTTTTTGGGTAGCAAATGACTGTTGCCTACTGCATAAATACGCCACTGACAAGGGGTTGGAAATACCCGGATAATTTTTGAACTTTTTTTTTTAAATTTCTTATACCCAGTCGGTTGAATTCGAAAACTCTCACGGTTTTCTACAGAATATTGGTTTGATGACCTATAAATAAAAAAATATTTGATATACACACAGATTTAATAAAAATTGTCACCAAATTTTAATTTTTCTTCCAGAAACTGTCAAGTATTTTTATTTTTATCTTGATGTGACTTGAACTGTGGCTATAGTTAAAAATTACGGTATAGCAAACCTAATTATTAAAAAGATCTAAATTTGTATCGACTTAAAGAAATGATTTTTTAATAATTTCACTTGTCAAATAACACATAAAAAAAAATTTGGGTAATCAAAAAAGCCCATTTAACAAAAATTGATTATTTACTAAGGTTATACAAAGTATAAAAATAACTATTATATAGGTACACTAACAACAATGTATGCACTTACATGCAAAATTTAATTTAATCTGTGAAATTTGTTCATACACTTATAATTATTTTTTTTAAGTAAAGATCCTTTCACCGTTATAATTAACTTTATGTTATTAGTAAATGCATGCTGCAGCTACTTATATTATACGGATTTTGTTTTTTGAATTTCATTTGTATATCTTCTTTGGTAAATAAAAAATAAAATTGTAAATGGCTAAATCTTTTTCATAATACGTAAATGATGGTGGAAAACATACTTCTGTAAATTTTAGTTTAATAATGTTTTTATCTACTACTATTCATTAGTAATAACTAATATTTATTTAAATTATTCAAAAAATTGATTTTTTTTTTGCAGTCAAACAAAAATATTTCAAAAAAATACAAAATATACCGCGACAAATACGTATTTACATTTATAAAAAAAATTGGCAACTGGCCTGAATACTTTTGAAAAAAAAAAAAAAAAATCGATTTAAAATACATAACAAAACAAATTTGTGTCGAATAGGATTTATTCTATATATTTTATTTTCTGAACAAAAATATATATAAATACAATATAAGTACAAACACATGAAGTGCCGAGCACCGGTTATAAACACGTATACAACTATAATACACACAGTCATTATGTATACATATTATCGCCTCACCCTCCGCCGCCGTGCGTCTCGTCTCATTTACCGCCGCCCGTTCTATAATACACGAATGCAACTATTACGGGCGAGCCGGGGGAGGAGGCGGTCCGCAGAGGAGTGTCTCGGGGCTGATTGTTTTACTCGAATTTTTATTTATTTTTTTTTTTATCGCCAAACCCTTTGAATCCCTAACCGTTCCGACTAATCAAATACAATAACACATTATACGACATCACACACTATATACATAAATATAGACACGCGGCTGCATCCTCGTACAGTGTTACGACGTGTTTCTAAATCAGCGGTTCCCAAATTTATGAGTTTAAATGTCGTAAACCGTACATAAACGATTATAATACGAATGAATTCGATGAGAAACCCGTTGTCGCTTATTTTCAACCAAAACACCACATTTCGAGCAGTGTTGAATATTAATTATTTTTTTCATAAATCGTTTGCAACGTCAAGCCTGCTTCTGCATTTTTTATCCTGTTTTCGGTTATAACACATTTACCAAATTTATTTTAGGAAAGAGAATAATAATTTATACAAAATTATTATTTGTTTAACACAATTACGTACGTTGGGATAGGAACTTCATTTCATCTAACATAGTCTTATCACAGATAAGACAAATCCGATGGTGTACTTTTTATTCGAACTATTTAATTTTCAAAAAAGTAAACACCCCCCCCCAAAAAAAAAGAGGGGGCAAATCCCCTTCCCATTTGAAAACTCTATAAAAAAAATAAATTAATAAATAAATAAATCATTAAGAAAAATTGTCAACCTGCTTTTATTTCTAATTTAGTGAAATATAGTTTTGAAATATTTATGATTGAAAATAATTCAATTCTAGCGTAAATATTAATGGGAAAAAGTTTTTTTATTTTAAATGGAGTTATTTAAAAATATTATTTTTAACTACTCCGCACACATAAATTAAAATACAATAAAGCCTCCTAAATTGTATTAATGAATATATTTTTAGTGTTGTCGGCACAGATGCGGTCGGCACATTTTCGGTCTCCGAATCTGTGCCATAATTATTTTCAGTTTTACGTACTGCTTCATCTATTTTTTGAGTAAATACGATATCACAAAATTTCACCGATACTAAAATGTATTTCTAATTTATTTCATCCGAGTATCCGAATGTTTTTTAAATTAATTTCTAAAATACAATGAAAAATTATTACACACTATTTAACTAATCGCAATATTGTCTATTAACCTTTTTTTCATTTTCAAGTTACGAAATATGTGATCTAGTTTTTTTTTTAATTAAATTCGCGGCCGAATCGTTGTAAGTATGCGGTGAATTACTGTAATATTTATAAAAATTAAATGCATAATTATTTTTACCTCATCAATGTCGACAACAAGACCAGCCCAACAAGGATGACTGATGATTTTTAAGTTGTGCTTTGGTAAATAAATTGAAAAATAAAAGTACACAGATTTAAGAAATAAAGTAGAAATCTGAGACAATCGGCGGCGATTGCCACTGGTGCCTATAAATGTATAAAAGTTGTAATATTTTGGTCCTCTTTGTTATAAGTAAATAAAAATTATTCAAAACTATCTCGCACGATTTTGTGATTTCACACGATACTTACATGTGTAACGAGAATCCCACATTCAGTTTTAAGTATTAGTATATACAGTTTGGTAGAAGAAAATAATGATTTTAGTGAAAAATGAGTGACATTTGTTAGAGTTGTTTTTATTTTCATATTGTTTTGGTATGTTCCTATTATATATTTGGACAGTTGTTATTATGAATTTAGTACGTACCTTAACTACGTAGATTCCTATCATTACAGCATATTTTAATTTTAATGATTTATTTTAAATCAAAACGATTAAGCACTTCAAGTAATTTTTTCCTGATAAGCGACAAGTTTATTTTAATTATGACTTCTACAATTAAAATCGCATAACTAGAAGTCGACAGAGTGATAAACACATTCAATAAGAGATTAAAAATATGAAAGTTCTTTTTTATATTTAACAGGTGACCGTTTTAATATTGTTTTAAACATTCTAATATTTTATCTCTTTGCGGTGTATTTGATTCTTATACAATATAATTCATGAGTAATTTTGAAAAAAACTTTGAAATTCCCATGATGATGAAATTGAAGAATGCAACTAAATGCTTAGTAGTGATCGACTGAGTCACGCCTGGCATAATAAGTTCGTAAATAAATAAGTATTTGATTTTGTAAATATGTGGCAAGTTTCTAGTGATAAAAAATTCATTTAATTCACGCTTCTAAAGAAAATAAACCAGATTTAATTCTATAATATAATGATTTATGAAAAAATAATGACTTCATTTTTTGATTTTAGTCCATTTTCCAAATTAAAAATTGATAATGCTTCTTGTTTTTTTTTTTTGCCATTTGTTTGGATTGGAAACATTTCAACTTATATCGATTTACAGTGTCGTCGGACTGGCATAGAATACACTAGGTGAAGCATGCCTTTATCTGTTTTTAAATATTGTCCTACTCAACAATGTGCTCGTTTTGAATGGTGGCAATCAAGGAGCTATTAGTTCTGTACAATATCGATACATTGGACATTATACGCTAATGATGCGTACTCTGATATTTCCGGAAAAAAAAATCGTTTGACTTTAGGCTACGGTATGGCAATACGAGTATATTATTGAATATATTAGTAAAAATTAATTGTAACAAATATTGAGTGGTTCTCAACCTTTTCTGATATTCGAATCACCTTTGTTCGTGAGAATTCGTCACTACTTTACCCTACCGTCAAAATGTTCAGGCTAAATATTTATAAACAAAATGTTTTGAGTTATGCCAATAGGTAAATAATAATTTGAAATAATAGATACATTAGTGTTTAAATAAATAATTCAAAATGATATTAAATACATAAGTTAACTATTTTGATTATTAATTCAGTTAAATATTTTAATTTATATATTTATATTATTAATGATTTGGTTTTTAAATGTACATAAATAAATTAAAATACTATTTAAATAACGTTAACATTATAAAATACCATGAAGATAAATACAGACAACATAACAGTTTATCAATTTTATCGTTATGTTTTAATGTTTTCTCTGCGATGAACTTAATTGTTCATGCGCCAAAATTTACTTGCAATCAAAAGTCCTTGTGTTTAATATTCCTTGGGCTCAATTATCTGTGTTAAATTGTCTCAAGTTATAGTAAAGATTATTTATTCAAAAATGTACGTAATTTTTTATTTTAATCCTTTGGGATTAAGTGTTTGTCCCTTTTGTTAATTTGGCAAGACCGTCCAGAAATTTTATCAGAAAATACGAAAAAACGCAAAGACTAACTTTTTCCGAGAATCGTAAACCGATTTGTGTGAAAGTCATTATTCGTAGACTTTAATCTGATTGTTCCGAATAAAATTAGAACGAGTAGTTAAAAAAGTTTCAAACTAACTTTTTAATTTAAAACACTCTCGAATAATAAGGTATGTTGTACCAGTGTATATATATGAAAAAAAAACTTTAACGTTCACAAGAAAAGTATTTTAATTTTATGAGCATTCCGAGTAACAATTATTAAACACTAACGAATTTCGCAGAATTGTAGATTCCGCAGAGTTGATAGCAAATAGTTCAAAATTCGAAAATTCAACGAAGTCATCAAAGTTTCGAGTTTTATTCCAAACAAAATAAGAGAAGTCTACTGCTTTTAAGAATTAAAAGCGTAAAATCAAAACACGTAGATATAGAAAATCAGTTTTTGTAGACATTCCAAAAATGATAATTTGTCGTATCTAGAAAACACGATCTTCGATAGCGATTTCTGATAACCGTAAGCGAGTTTCTGGAGAAAAAATCAATTAAATATGCTGATAAAACTGATTATTATTTATTTATTTTATTTTATTTTTCATAAAATTGAAAACCTACTTTTTTATGTATAGATAATAGCCTTCAATTTTAGTAATAAATATTGCGTCGAAATTTGAATTTGATTTTACTTATTCTTATTGTTAGAAATCGTAATTATATGGACTAAAAGTTATGTGAAATATATGAAGCAAAAATACCAAAATATGCACTAAATGCACTTATAATAATTTCAAACTATTTAACAACTATTTAAATATTTAACATTTTTAGTTACTAACATTAAATAAGTTATAATAATATCATCAACTTTGTACATATAATATTGGTAATATCTAACAATAACTATTTTTTTTTTTTTTTTTGACTATACATTCAGTTTTATTTTTTTATTTGTTTTAATCTTAATGTGATTTAAATTGCCAAATTTATTCGTAAAACACAAACAGTTCAAATTTATGCTATAGATTTTGTTAACAGCTTCTTGACATTAATTTTTGATAACATTACTTATGAAATAATATTACTAATTCGTGTTTATAATAAAACAATTTTTTTGACAATTAAAAGTTGTGAAATGTACAGATAAAACATTTTGATTATTTATCAGTATTGTACAAAATATAAAAATTATACGCACCAATGACAAAATATATCTCAACCCTTCGAATATGCATTGATAAATAAAATTTGTACCATGAAATTGGTTTAACTTGATTTGCTAACATTACAAATTCTCATTACAGTTTGCATGCAAATGCATATCATTCTGGTATTCTTCGGTAAGATTAGCCAATTTTTTTATCAACATTATAATATATTGTGCTCTATACCTCATATTTTTCAAATTTAAAATAACCTTTTTTCTATTTGAATAACCGTACAAAAATTGTTAATTATAATTAATTATTAATCGATTACTTGTTGATACAATTTTAGTATGAAAATACAAATAAATCAAAAATCGATTTCATATGGCAAAAATTACACTATAAATCCATGATGTAATTACAAATCTTAACTTATTATACATTTTAAACGGACTTTTCTACTTTATTTTGACCTTTGTAATTATTTAAAATGTTTATAGGCACGACAATTTTGAAAATTATAAATAAGTATGATGAAGGATTATAAATCAAACCGATGTAACTGTATAGTTCTATTGATTTAATTAAGATGACATATTTACATAAAAAATTCCAATTCTACGGCTGTTTGTATTAAGCAAACATGGAATGTTAAACCAGATCGATTGTAAGACTAATTGTTCACTCTTTGGATTCTTCGTTATATCACTAGGTTAATAATTTTCTGGTAGCCAAACAGAAACACTACCTAGTTATAATGATGACATCACAAACGAAAGTAGGTGGGGACTTGAAGCGATCTAGTTTCTCGATCTGTTTAGACGACGAAAAAAACTTTTCTAATACAATTTTTACCATATGTAATTATATTTACTAAAATCAAATGTTTTTAGTTAGATACCTATATTAAATTTTAAACGCATATCTAAAAGTAAATGTATATTTTTTTGCACATCATAATATTTTGAGGTATTTTTGTGCATATAAATTCGTTCCCTCGTCATGAGTTATAGTATGTTAGTATCCGCAAATCTCCCACAATACACAGATCATCAATAATTGTGTATGTGTGTGTGTGTGTGTGTGTGTGAATGTGTGTGTGTGTGTGTGTGTGTGTCGTTAGAATGTTTTCAAGGAAACTTCATGTTGCCTTTGTAAAAAAATGTAATATTCAATATCGTCCAACAAAGAAATCTGAAGGTTTTGAATTTTAGATTTTTTAAACGTCATAACATCTTTGTCAAGCAATATTTTCCAAAAAAAAATAAAAAATATCATAATTTCTCGAAAATATTCGTATTTTAGATTTTGGCAATAAGTGTTTAAAATAAGGTCTAAAGTCGACCAAAACGGTCTAACTGAATATGTTCTGCATAGCTTTATAATTTTTCTATTGTGTTCATTGGATGGACTGAGACAAAACAAAATACTATGCAGATACAACGTCCTTTCAACGTTAAGCGATTAAAAATATATTTATCAACATTAAAACACTTCTATTAAAAACAAATTATTAGAGTTATTCAAATATTTATATTAGATCTACATCTGTATCAAAAGAACAAAATATAAAATAGTAAATACTAGATGTGAAGGTCAAACGAAATGAATTGAATTCTAAAATCTAAAATCTCAGTTTAGCAATCATCTAACCGTAAAAAAATGTTTAAAGATTTTATTTGATTAAGTCGTATAATGAAAATAAAATAAATGTCGTCCAATAAGTCAAAACTCTATTAAATATGCGTTATTGTTTTCAACCGCGGTATAATATAATCGTTATTTGCGTATTTACAATAATATTATACTCCACGATGTGGAGTCCACATACATTTTAAACTGATCATAAAAAATGTCGTTTTCTTTTAATATTATAATAACAATTTTAAAATCGTTAAGATTGTTCGAGATTTCAGTGAAACATTAATTCACTGTGGTAAAAATGTTACGTGAATATGTTTTCATACTATAAAATATAAATTTTATTGTTGCATATTTCATCATTTTACGCCTATTGTTTGCAATTTAATTCAAGATAAAACAGCATTTCAATAAACCTGACATAAAGCAAACATCGCAGTGTAGGTACCGTTCAATTTTAATTACGAATTTGGAGTAGAAATAAGAATTTTATATTTTGTAATCAAATTAGTCAAAATGAAAATAAGAGAAAAATCATTTTCTCAGTAAAAAATTACCATTCACTATGAGCAAATGTTGATTCATACGTTTTTTTAAAAGTATTAGATTATATTATGTACATAATTACAACAAAATATTTAAACGAATATCATTTTTACAACAAAAATCGATTCTTTATTCTAAATTAACTTGAAAACCAAAAGTATGTATACGGGATGGAGAATAAAATATAGTAAACCTCGACGGCCGTTATATTATCTCATAATTATGCTTCGATTAAATTGAACAAAAAAACAAAATTAGTTGAATTTAATAAAGCTCGTGTAGGTACACAGAGATTATAAGAAAGAATATGCGATTTGATAAAGCAGGTAGGTACGTTATTTAGAGAGAAAGAGAGGGACAATTAATTAATTATAGATTCTAAACTTAAAAGTTTATTAAAAAAATTATGTAATTTATCTATATTATAATATTTTGTATATAGTTATGTAACTCAATTGAATAACTACTTAACTCAATACTAATACTCGGTGGATCGAGAGCAGTAATAAAATACAAATAATTGTGTTCAACAATAACAATTGCGTAAGCTCAATAATATACGAGTATTTCTATGACGCGGGTAAAAAATATTCACTAAATGTAATACTATTTACAGGAAAAGTAGGTTTGTAGTGATATCAAAAAAATAAATTAATAAAATAAATAAATAAATAAATACAATATCATTAGAAATATATCACACATATACTGTTAAAAATAATTGTGCTTAAAGCATTACTCAAATATTTTTACGAGACAAACATATTTTCAAATATATTTTAGATTCTGAACAAAGTGAAGAAGCTAGTGTTTTTACAAAGCTATTTATTTATTTATTTTATTTTTTCTGTATACACGTTTCCTTATGGATCTACTAGTCCAAAAGTTTCATCATTTTGAAACTGGATTTGCCTTTAGTTGATACTTTAGAGAGATCATCTTTGATTTTTTTTTTGAAAAACTACCCAAAATTCGACAAGAAAAACTCGGAAACCAACGTTTTTTGATCCATACTCTATGAAAATTTAAACATAAATAGACAATAATATGTGAAACATCTTTGCCCAAAAAAAATTTGAAAATGTGAAAAAAAACATTTTAGATTTATTTTATTTAATTTTTTTCTTTTTCTTTATTTATTAGATAAAATAAAAAGTAAAGTTAAGTAAAGTAAAGTAAAGTTCAGTAAAGTATAGACAAGAAAGTCGGACATATTTCGCACCACGGATTTTCTTTGCTCTTCGGGTCATACATTTAATGGGTTTGTTGAATATGATGACTATTCTTATTCTTTATATTATTAACTTATTTTATTCAGAATCATCTTATTGAAGAAATGATTTATCGTTTCTTTAAAATTCTACACACTCACTAAGAGTATCTGATCCGTGGTGCGAAGTATGTCCGGCTTTCTTGTCTATACTTTACTTTACTTTACTTTTTTTTTTTTAGCCAATTAAAGTTACGAATTTTACATTTAAAATTGTATGAGAGGTTTTGACAGTTAAATTTAAATTATTCGTAAAATAATCATTGAAAATGATAACTCTGATAATATTTTTGTTACACTTATTTATCATCCACTAATAACTTTTAATGCGTTCAAAATTAGAATAACGCTTGTTATCATTGATGAAAATTTAAGAAATATACTTAAAATATATTTCAATAATATATATACTCGACATAGTTCCTTCTCATGTCCCCAACCATCATATTATGTTAATACTCCTGTATAATATTGTTATCTAGTGTACTGTAAACTCAAATAGTCAATATTGCTACTTCTTTAGTTTTTTGTACTAATCAAAACGCATTGACATTTTCGAATAAAATAAAATATAGGCAGGTATACTCACTCGGACCGCCGACCTTCACGAACATTTCACGTAGCGAGAAGCTCATCAAAAATGAAAAAAAAAAAAAAACAGACGCAAATGGATGTCAATATTATTTTTACAGAGACAAATATGTCCTTTGGCGAACGACAACACGCGAAAAACGAAAAACAAACATAATAATCTGTTGTTTACAATAGACAGCAAAACACACGAATAAAAATCGCGGTCAAACCGAGAGATCCGTTCGCGGAGTCGCCCGGTAGCTCTGCGCGGGAGAAAAAAATCGGTTTAGGCTTTGAGGGCAAACAATATTCTAATATTATTATTATTATTATTATTATTATTATTATTCGCCAACGAACTGCGAGTGCGAAAATAATTTAAAGTAATAATATAATAATAATAATTATAGATTTTCCGGGACAAACGGAAACGACGAAAACGGACGAAATGTACGTACACTCCGCTGCGGAGTACAACAATAAAATGACCTATGCACGAACCGCACGGGCAGCGGAAAGCGATTAAAATGTAAAATAACAATACTTCGGTATTGTGTTTAATACCAGTAGGAATCTACTAAGTGTCCGACGTGGTGTGTGTGCGTGCGTGTGAACTCAAGATTAAAATATTATTATAATATAGTAAAGTAGGTACATCGGAATCGCTGCATCTCTAATCGGACTTATCTCTCGTTGTACGATAAAAACACACGCGTAGATGCGGTATTATACCATTATTTACCATTAAACGATTATAATGTATTGTTTATCGGCCGGCTACTGTTGTAGTCGTTAACACCAGGGGTCCTCAACATTAAATGTTTTACGACTGTGGAGTAGTGGCGGGCCGAATGCGAGAAACGATAAAGCGGACGATGGCAAAATGTTATGTAGAGTAGACGAATAGAAAGAAGTGACGATTGGTTGGAGATATGGACAGTTTTATGGTTATAATTAGTTTTTAAAATTATTATAATATAACCATAGACGTGGAAACAAATACCAGACATATTCATTAAAAAGAAAAAAATCAGAAATAAAAATATAGATTTTAGAAAAAAAAAGTAAAGTAAAGCAAAGATAAGAAAGCCGGATATAATTCACATCATAGGTATTCATCGTTCCTCGGGTCAGACACACTTAATCGATGTGTTGAGTTTTAAAGAAACGATATATAATTTTTTCAATAATATGATTCTAAGCAAACTATGTTAATAATATGAAAAACAATAAAAGTCGTCATTTTCAACAATTTCCGATTTTTTTTTTTTGTCAAATTTTAGGTAGTTTTTCCAAATTAAAAAAAAAAAAAAAAACGATTGAAAATTTCGAAAAATGTCCTCTTTAAAGTACTATCCAGAGGAAAATACGGTTTCAAAAATTGGCTGGTTAAAACTTTTGAACAAGTATTTCTATAAGAAAACGAGTATACATGAAAAAAAATAAGAGAAAAATAAAAATAAATAAAAAATAAACAATCATTGCAAAAACAATTCGTTTTGCTCAGAATCTAAAATAAAATAAAATGTATTTAATTTTTTTAAAAATGGTAACTGTTTTTTAGGAAATATAATATAAAGTAAAAACATAATATGAAAAATGTTCAACTCTTTATTATCGTTTGGATATATGTATCTTATTGCTGATTATTGCATCGTTGTAAAATACCATACAGTTAAAACATACATTTCAGATTAATATATTTTAAGAAAAACAATAATAGCTGTTTCTTTTTTCATTTTTTTAAGTATCGATCACAGATAAAAACTATTATCTTACCAGTAAATTTAACACAATCTTACCAGTAGCGTATCTGAAGCTCCACCAAGGAGGAAGGAGGGGGTGATTTGTAAATTATATTCTTACACATATATATATTATCATTAGGACTCAGCCTATAAATCCATTTTTACCTCCTAGAATAAATTTGTAAATTTTTCAAATCTTGGCCTAATAATATCTTATCAGAACGCTCATTTTCTCTGCCTTCCATACTTTTGACAATAATCGAGCTTTTGATTGTTTCTTACATTCAGTTTTCTTAATAGCTTATTAAAAAAACTATATAACCATGTAACATATTCATAAAATTGATAACATGTAACTTTTTTTTGTGTAAAAATTCTAAAGCTTCTTACTGAAAAATTCATTGTTGTCAATGAAAAATTGAACAAATTTTAACGAATATTTCTTAATTGCACTCAAAATAAAATTTTAAATTAAGTATTATTCACTCTTACTGGTTACAAGTATCAAAGTATAAATAGTTACAGCAAAATCGTCTTTTTCTACTTTTTTAAAAAACGGTCCACGGTAGATGAACATTTAAAATAGTAAAAGTATAATATTACATCTCGATGAAAAAAAGCTCCAAGGAGGGGGTGATCCATCTATTGCCCTCCCCTCAAATACGCCACTGAATCTTACTCACATATATGTCTAATTAACCTGAAAAAATTCTGAAAATCATGATTTATCTTTTGATTTTATAACCGTTAAAAATTATCATTGGTACGACATTTGTCATTTTTATCCAAAATAACCATTTTTTTTTTCAATCAAAATTTATAAATTTATAAAATTTAAGCTATGCTCAATATTTTTTTTTATCAAAATATTTTTCACATGTTTCTCCGCACGTGGCCTAATTTTCACTGATTAATAATTTTTCACGGACGTTTAAATTTAGAATTACGATTCAAATAACAGTTAATTCAAACAATAGTTATACTTGTTCACTCATATATAATTAAATTCATATTTATGTTTTTGTTAAATAATTAGTACCAATTTTTAATCCCGAGAGCTGTAATCTTCAAAACATATCAAAATTAATCATTTTCATATATAATAAAATGGACACAAATTATCCTGAATTATTTAATATTCAAAAAGCATTATTGTTTAAATCGTGAAAATATTAATCATGCCTGTCACAATTTATCCGTTACTAATCACTCAAATACTACCGTACTTGATCGCATGTGGTAAACATTTTCCAAAACTCAAAATTGTATTACAATGTTATTTCATATAATTAATCTTAGTATTGAAGATATGATTATAATATTAAAGAGTTGAAAGAAAAAACATTTAAAGTATGTTTTTATAGGTTGGTTTTATTTTTATAAATAATGTGATAACGCATATATTCATAGATCCACTACGTTTAGCCATTGTGTCGAATAATCGAATAAAAATAAATAAATAAATAAATAAATATATTATATTAAATATTTAAATAATAATATATTATAATAGTAGGTATTTACTATTTTTATTGGTGTCATATTTAATTATTGTAACATGCATAATATTATGATATATTATAATACACCAAAAGTTCAAAATCGTAGTTTTTGTTCGTATTGCATATACAATTGATTATAAAATTGAAAATTTGTGAAAAAACAAAATTTTTATAAACTTATAACAATGAAAAAGAAATTTTTTTCCAAATAGAAAATTTTAAAGCTAGTACAATTTGTGTATGCATATTGTCAAAAATTATGATTTTGGACTAGGTACCTAAATTTGTTTTGAAGAATGGAGATGACATTTTCTAGTAAAATAAGATCTATGGTGTCATGGAAGGGGATCTTCATACTCTCTTTTACATTGATACTTATGCATATTATCCGTTTAATCCTGTACAATGCTAGCTTACTTAGATATTTTTTTCAAGCTTTCTTGATTCAGAATACATAAATATATAAATATTATATAATAATACTATTATATATAATACTATAAATCCATTTATTCGCTATCTCTCATTATCATCTTCGTATTTGTTTAAAAATGAAATAAAACATATATAAACGAATTAACCGGAGTTACTATTCAGTTAAATATTTTCCAAAACACGAAAGTTCTTCTATACACCCATTTCCACAACTAATTAAAATATATTTCAGTAAAGTAATGATCAATATCAAATAAATAACATGATTTTGGTAAGGCGTTGTAAAGTTAATATGATGTTAGAATACTGAAAATTACATTATTATTACTAGTTTTATAATTACTATTTAATTAAAATTCAATACATCCGTCAAGAGTATCTCATCTGACGTGCGAAGAATACCCCGACAACCGAAGTACATACTTTTTATTTATTTTTTCTGTGAACACTTTTTGGTGTAGATAGATAGATAGACAGATTGTATCTACTCGTTCAATAGTCTCGCTCAGTAACTTTTTAAAACCAGATTCGCCACTAGTTGGTACTTTAAAGAAGTCATTTTTTGAATTTCTCAATTCTTCATTTTTTTTTTTTGTTTAACTAACCAAAAATTGGTAAAAAAAGACTCGGAAACCACCACTTTTTAATCCAAACTTTAAAAAATTAAACATAAATAGACAATAATATGAGAAACATTTTGTCACAAGAAAATTTTGAAAATTTTTAAAATGATTGCATGTATATATTTACTGACATTTTTATATGAAATTATTAAATTTATTTAAGCTATTTTTTTTTTTTTTTTGTAAAATTAACTGTAGTGAATAATGATGTGTATGAATTACTTAAGTGTATTTTTTTTTTTTTATTAAGTTTTTTTTTTTACATATTATTGTCATATAATATAGATTTTTTTAATATTAAACTTTCTTTTGTTCGAATTATTCATTTTTTTCCTCGATAATTCGAACTGTCGTTAGATCGAAAACCTCTAATAATTGAATGTTCAGCTTAGTCTCATGAAATCTTAACTATCGAAAGTTACTGTAGATATATTCCTTGCTAAGCTCAGAATTAAATATATATATGTAAGAATCATGTCGGCAACGTTGCATGCTAAATAGGCATAAATGACGATGACCTATAAATCGACAAGTAGTTTCCTTATCTTTCGGGTGTATCTGTCTACATTCCTTGGGGCGCATTTGGGGTGTTTTGGGGTGCAAATTGGCTGTAGCCCTTCTGCAAAACAAACGCTAAATTACGCCCGTCCATGATTGTGTGGTTGTCTACTCAGCCGCCTTGAACTATGGGAGAAACATTTTATTAGCATTCCTTATTTTCGTGACTTCTAAAAAATCGGTTGGAACAATATTTTGACTCTTATTGGATTATCGTTGGCTGTTATCTTTAATATTGTACTAGTTTAATGAATTAATTATGCTTAATAATTTTGAATATCGTGTCACTAGAAAGTCATAAATTGTATAACAAAAAAAAGGAATATTCTTAAAACAATTTTTTGTAAATAAAATTGTTTTGATATGAGGTATAAAAAAATGATTCCTGGAGCGTAAATAACATATTTCATATCTTTCTTTTAGTGCATTAGATTCAGGTATTATCTACACTTAATATTAGTGTTCATAGTTTATATGATAGTACCGAAGGAACCCTAAAAGCATTTTAGATTTCAAGCGGATCGAATAGTGTCTTGATTTTACAAATCTGTGTTTTTATTATATATATATATATATTCTTTTTTTACAAATGTACAAAAATAATTTTTTGGGTAGAATGATGGGCCAAAAATTTCATCCAGTAAATTTCAAGATCGGATAGATAGCGTATTGCCAGTACTTATAGAAGGTTATTTTTCAAAATTCTCAATTTTTAAGTGATTGGAAAAACAACCGTAAGATTGGCAAAGTTAAAATGCGTAACTTCCATAAACTGGATTTTATTTTTTTAACATAACTTACTCCAAAAACAATAAAGCTCGAAACTTAAAAATTTTTCTAACTAATAAAAATAGTTACATGCATATTTTATAAAAATTTCAAAAATATTTGACTTATGTGGAGGTTAGTATAGAACTTTGAAATAATTTGAAAATTTCTATATATATATTTTAAATTTTTATTTCATAAAATTGTATTGTCTTAAAATTAAGACCTAATAATTGTATATAAACATATCATATTATGTTTCACTAACGGTAATGAAAATATAAAAAATCAACTTTTTTATTTTAACAGTTTAAAGTTAGTATTTTGATGGAATTCATTAGTTTTACATAAAATTGCCCATGTTAACGCATACAAAAAATGATTGATTCAACCAGTCTTTATTTTAATTTAGATGGATATAGAATTATATTAGATAGCGAATATTTCGATGGAAAATAATTTGTTAGAATATGTATCTCATAACACAGTTAAGTGTTTAATTTATTTGTGTGAACTTTCTAGCCATACTGATGAGCGATAGTCAGCTACCGACCTTGTAAATGCTAATGTTGATATTCTGAGGATGTTTGTATTCGCTCCCCATTCTGAGTTTTTTTGATTAATATTGTTTTATTTTTCAGTTTTTCAGCAGCTTTTATCAGATGTTCCTCGTAAGTGAGTGTTCTATCCAAGATTACAGTAAGATATTTGAGATTTCAGTTATTTAAAATTTTCCATTAGTTAGTATGCAGCAGCCTAGGGCTGACAATTTTATTTATATTAAACAATATCACATAAATATAGAATTCTTTGTTTTGTGATGAAAAATTATAGTTATTTTTTTTCAATCTTGCTTTAGTGTTTAGAGACTACATACATAATATTATCTACACATTAATTATATTATATTATGGACTAAACAAAGGTAATCTAAGTTTAGTTATAATTTTTAACCTTAAGTAGTACTGTATTGATAGAAAAGTAACAATAACAAAAGTAAAAAAAGCCTGACATACTTCGCACGATGGGTGTACTTCGCACGACGGGTGGTATTCTCTTGACGGGCGTATTAAATTTTAAAGAAACGATAAATCATTTCTTCAGTAAAACGATTCTGAACGAAGGAA
>JAIPRM010007810.1:1515-16696 GCA_025469315.1 Stegophylla sp. TES_Ste_2020 | reverse complement strand
ACCTAAAATTACACACTTTCATACATAAAAGAAAATTGATTCAACCGATCTTCATAAAACTTATCTATAGGTGGAGAATTCCATTGCAAATATTTTGGAGCAATAGCATTTTTTTGGATAAATAGTTAAACATTTTACAAGGGTTTAATTGAAAAAAAATCGTAGAAAGTACGAACAAATATGGTATATTTCTAGTTTATGAACACCAAAAAGGTTAATCATGTTTTTCTGTCATTTTATATATTTTTCGACGTTGAGCACGATGGTGTGCATCAATAGTTTTGTAACTATTCGATTTTAAAAATTTAATATTTTCGGGTATTAAATACCTACTACTTCAGCTGTTTCCAACGTTGTTCTTGTAGTCTATAGTAATCAAGCCAAAACAGTCCGGATTCGAAGATACGCCGCATTCAAACTTTTACCTGGTATACTAATTTTTTGCACTTTTTTCTACTATGACTTACATTAGTACTAATTATATTATAATGATTTATTATTTATTTACGATAATTAGAACCGATTTATTATTTTATAATGATATTTATATTTTACTGTAATTTTTTAATTATTATTCATGGAATATTCATCAGATGTAAGGTTATTAAAAATAAATTTTTAAATTATATAATTAATTAAGAAACATATTTCAATTTTATGAAAATTCCAGTAAAAGCATTTACGACAGATTTTCCTCGTTTTTGAAAAAATTATTGAGAAATTCGAAAAATGACCTTTTCTAAAATACTAATCTGGATGTGATTTCGGGGATCTGTGGAGTTATTGATCGAAATTTTTAGACAAGTGTTTCTAGACGAAAAAGTGTTCATGGAAAGAGAAAAAAAAATACAAAAGTCTTTGTAAGACAATAAGCTTCTTCGCTCCGCTCGAAATCTAAATTGTGTACTGTGCGCAAACGAATATCGCCAACAGGCATGCGTACAACCCACAACAGGGGTGGGGACTGGTGGTGGCTTGCAGGAGTCTCGTGCCGGCATGGTGGTGGAAACCTCGTGCGGCGGGTAGGTGGACGCACGTGCTCGTTCCGAACGCGTTATTATCATGAGTGTCTGTCGTTGGTTCACCGGACCATAACACACGACCACCGGCGACGGCGGCGCTACAATAACGCCGCCACGCCATGACCAATATTCGTAAGCTCAAAGCGACGAATCAGACATTCCTTGTTGTACCTTGTAGATCCAAGGTACTTTTCAGAAAATATGACTTAGATAATTTCTAACCTAATCAAAAATTACCCGAAACTTTCTTATCATTTTTTCAAACAACTACCCAGTCCTGGTGCCTTGTAACGCCGTTTTCGAATTCTGATACGGTTCTGTACTTTTTAAAATCGTTCCTCGACACCCCAAAGGATCCGGGTGTTTGTACCTAACACGTATATCTTGCGCCGCAAAATTTACACGCACTTTAATTATATACTTATATAATATTAGCAATGCGTGCGAGTGCGCGAGTCGTTCCAGTTAAGCCAAAATAATAAAATAAGGCCATAAACCACGGGTGCCAGCGCCAAACACGAAATGAGTCATTTGTTTTCGTATGACACAAAAAAGCTTCGCAAGCCCATCACCCCCCCTCTCCGGCCCACCCTCGCTCATACGCCCTCGACAACGGCCCGGTGGTGCTGGTGAAGCCACAGGCGGGGGCGAGACCGGGTCCGGTGCGATGCTATTTATAGTCGACGAGTTTCGCTGCTCTGTACTGACCAACCAGAGAGAAAAAATGGTCAACAACTGTACGCGCGCATGCACACACACACAAACGCAACTCTCATCAGACGCGAACGAGTGTGTTGTGTAGTGGTCTCGTGCGAATGATTTGCGGCCAAATGCGAACGAGACGATGTGCCATTACAAACACATAATATTATATACTTGGGTGGCGTGCGAACAGAGGTATATAGGTATAACAGAAACACCAAACGAAATGTATTGAAATCGTTATAGTGTTATTGTCATTAGCGCAACTTGGAAAACATTTTTTTTTGGGAGGGGCTCATATGTTTAATTGATTGATTTAGCCCTTGGAAAAAGCATTAATCTTATGTAATTCTCAAAAATTCTGGTGGGGCTATGAGAAGTTTTGAGGGGGCTTATCCCCTCTAGCCCCTCCTCTGATTGCGCCTATGGTTATTGTTGAAACACCGACAGCAATCGTTTAGACCTTCCAATCGGTCGGCATAATAACCCCGCCATTCTGATTTCTGATGTGAATGACTCAGTCTTCCCGATCCGTTGTCAGTTGCGAGTCTTTTCAACCAGACCTAACAGTATAATATTATAACTAACTACCTACATAATATGACTTTTCTATATTACGTATTAAGTGTTTGATGAAAACGAATATAAAAATCAAAACGAAAAAAACGCAGCATCAATTGAGAAAATTATGAAATCAAACATATACACCTTATACTTCTCAATATTCAATACTTCAGTTATGATTATGAACCACTAAAATAAAACTAAAATTTAAATTCAAAACAAAACAAGAGTTACAGCCTTTCAGTTCTTCACCCGAAATAAGTTTTCCCAATTCTGTAGGGAAAACCGTTTACGAATTACCAGTACTTAATTATTCACTATACTTATTTGATTCTAGCCTTATTTATTTTACATTTTTCTACCATTTAACTATAATATGTTTAAATAAAACGGGTTTTAAAATACTACTTTAAATTTCCATATCAAAAAATTGCTGAAATAAACAAGTACAATACGCATAATGTTGTTTACTCGTTAAAAAAAAATAAAATTTTATTTATTATTTTAAAAGATTTCATTCTATTTTGATTTTTATGAGAAAATTTAATTTTGTACAAAATACTTTTATCAAAAATAAAAATAAAAAAAAAATCTGCCGATAGGTAATCCATGTTTAAATAAAATCATCATTTTTCCCATGTTAATTAAATGGAAAACAAACTGGGTTTGCGCAGTTTATTGGTTTTACATAGGAAGCTGAAATTTTGGGGAAATCCTTTTTTGGTCCAATACTAAAATACTGGCCAACAGCATCGAACAAAAAGGACGTAATTCACACCTTGGGTATTCTCCGTTCCTTGAGTGGGATACTCTTGTGAGTGAATTTATTTATTTACTATTTGTATTAAAAATAAATCATTTCTTTAATAACACAATTCTGAACAAAGCTTCAGTTTATTCAAGACAATTTTACTTGAAAATCATAAATTTGTTATCATAACAAAAAAAAATTATTTTTCACACAACCAGTTTTATATTTCACTATTAATTGAGAAAATTAACAAAAAAATGTTTGGTGAAAAAAAAATTATTTTACCTATTTTGTTACATTTTTATTATAAGTTTTTATATTACAGGTATGTTTAACCCTTTTTAACCTTTCAGTGTTGAATTTAAAAATATGGTAACTTCAGCGGTCAACGCTTGAATTAAAAAAAAAAACCTACTAAATATGATGTTTAAGACTCTTTACCCCATTCCAAATAATCTGACCAGGAAATGAAGTTTCTCATTTTTAACCCATTTTACCCCCCCCCCTCTCCCACCAAGGGTTGAATTATGAAAAATTCTTTTTTAGTGTATCTCAACATCATGAAATGAAACTACTGACCAAATTTCATACTCAAACTTCAGCGGTTCCAGTTAGGTGATGATGAATCTATCAATCAGTCAGGATGTATTATTTTTTATATATACATACATAATATATTATATACTTAGATAATGTATCATAACTTACAGAATTTCTGTATACCCTCACATTGACAAGTTCTTAGTAACTGTAAGATCTAACCTAACAAAAAATTTTATTTCATAACAAACTGAAATACAAATTTTTCAACAATAGTTTAGTTAATCATTGAAGAATGAAATTGAAATATTACCTACTGCTGCAAATATATTATAATTTAAAATCAAATAACCAAATATTGCAATTTTATTAGCATAAAATATCATTCATAACTGAGTAATGTAGGTACTTATTTGTATTCACTTTTTTACAATTACTTTAATATCTATGGTGTAAAACAATTCTAAATTTGTGAGTTATTAATGCACACCATTCAAAATTATTTTGAAAAAAAAAACATTATAAAAGTTCATTGTTTTCATTCTAGATACCCAAACTAAAATAATAGTAAGTAGTGCTATCTATACAATCAAATACAAATAGGTACACCTATTGACATAACATTTAAGTTATTTTAAGTAATAAAATATCCAACAAAAGTTTTATTTTAACATGTAAAATGTAAAGAATACAGGCAACTAAATTAATACCAACAATATTTTGTCATTTAAAATCATGTAAGCCAATTCACTTTTGTACATAGTTTATAACAAATGAAAATGAAATAATCATTATTTAAGTAGGTGAAGGTTAACTTTGTTGTAGAATACAACATGATAAATAAGTGTATTAATTAGCTATTATTATTATTTTACAATTTATTTAAAGTAAACAAGAGCAATAATTTGCTTGATAAGTACAATGAAGGGGTTATTCATCCAAATGTAAGAAATGCTTGTACTTTGACATCCATTATTTAGTAATAAATAAAAGAAATGGATCACTTTAGAGTTGTATTGATACATTTATTGGAAGAATTGGAAATATTTAGTAGGCAGGTTATAAACAAAAATTAATGATAGATAAGTAAACTACAAAGTAATCTATTTATCACACAGTGATATACACAGTTAATAATTTAATCAGACCAACATTTAATATCCAAATGTGCATTCTAATCATCAGATAATTTATTGTAAAAAATATTAAATAACAATACATAGACTAAAATATAAAATTCTACATAAGTTCAAAAATATTTATAGAATGGTTAGAACATGGTTAGGTACATGGGATGTAATTTCACAGTCTATTCCTATTACATTAAACTAGAAAATAACCAAAAACTGTTGAGTGAAAATCTATCCAATACCAAATTAAGTCCACAAGTGTTGAAAAATACCAAAAATCTATTTCTCAAGACATCAAAGCTAAAATCTAAGAATTCATTGACAGATCAGCTCTGATTTTTCTGTAGATACCTATTAATTTTAGTAAAAATATGCACTCACATAACGTTCATAAACGAATCCCGATAGGTGTTTTATATGCACTGATAATCATTTCTTTCTTTCGCTTGTCCACATTTGCAACGGTTTGAACTTAAACAGAAAAAACATTGACACTAATGGTTATTTACATAATGCGCAAACACAACAAAACGGATACTATTTACTAAATAAAAGATAATAAAACGAAAATTAAAATTTTATTTTTAATATGTAAGGTAGGTATATTGACAGAAAATTGTATTCTCTAAATTCAATGATAAGCACTGTGGCAACATCATGATACCTATAGACGAATGATTATAATAACGTTGGTACTTTGGTTTCATATCATTTTCAAACTTCCAAAACATTATTTTCATGTTTTTTTTTTTGATAGTAGGTAATAAAATTGTTAAAATTTCACCGTTTAGATTTTATGTAGATTAACAATTTTTGAGTTAGTTACAGCCTTTTTGCTGTATTTGGTTTACGATGGAAGAATTACCGAAATTGGAACACTTGTCATTGGTTTCAAAAATATGTACAGAATTAGAAAACCATTTGGGACTCAATGACAAAGATTTAGGTAAAAAATATTTAATTAAAATATCAATTATTGACATAATAAACATGAGTGACAATAAATATTTATTTGTTAAATTCATAATTTTATGTACTTAATTTTTTTTTTTTCATGATTATTATTAGCTGAATTCATTATTGATTTGGCTTTCAAAAATGATACATTAGAAACATTTAAGAAAGCACTTCTAAAAAATGGAGCTGAATTCTCGGTTAGTAAATTTAATTATTATTATTCCAAATATTATTTCATAATAATTGTTATATATTAAAAGGATTCATTTATTGCCAATTTACTGCGTATTATACAACACATGCAACCTAAAGCATCTAAATCCGGGAAAAAATCAAATGAAAATACAAATAAGGGTGACACACTAGCAACTAAATTTCCTGGTTTAGCTATACCTAATGAAATTGTTAGTGAAGTAAATGACCCTATTAGTGATGTCATGGCTGAATTAGAAGCTTTTGCGCCAAGTCTCAGAACCAAGTATGACTAAATTATCTTATAAAAAATATTTTCAACTAGCATTCTAGTGTACTTAATAAAGTAATTATTTATAGTGGTATTGAAAACAAAACAAATGAACCAAAAATATCAAATGAGAAACGTTTATCCAGAAGTCGATCAAAGAGCCGTGATCGACATCACAAACAACATAGTTCTAGAAATAGGAGTAAAAGCCGAGAGAGACACCGTAGAGACAAAAGCCATGACAGGCATAGAGACAGGAGTCGTGATAGACATCATAAAGACAAATCACATCGGGATAGAAGTCGAGATCGTCATAGAGATAGAAGTCAAGAACGGCGAAGAGCTCGTAGTAATGATCGTCATAGAAATCGAGATAGGCCTGATAACCGTAATTCTAGAAGAAGCAGAAGCAGGGATGGACCAAGAAGAGAAAGATATGATAAAGAGTATGTTATATAATTAGTGTTGAATGGTATTAAAAATTATCTAGTTATACTATATGTTTATTATAATTATTTATATATCAATTATGTATAAAAAACCTATAGTTTTGAATACTTGTGTATAATGATAAAATAACTCAATATTAGCTTTTTTTTTTTAATTTTAAAATTTTTATTTAGAGTTGAATTAAAAAGCAAATTTCCTGAGCTGGGGAAAGTGTATGCTGGTAAAGTTTTAAATATTGTGGACTTTGGTTGTTTTGTACAACTAGATGCATTTCGACAATCTCAAGGACTTGTACATATATCACAATTGCGCCAAAAAGGGAGAGTAACTTCTGTCAGTGATGTTGTCTCTAGAGGTGATAAAGTTATGGTAAGTAACACATTTGCAACAACTCAAAGTAGGGTTTTTTTGCTGTTGAATTGCTGCTATAATAGTAATTTAATATTCATAGGTAAAAGTCTTATCGATAAGTGGTAACCAAAAGATTTCATTGTCCATGAAAGATGTGGATCAAGAAACTGGAGAAGATTTAAATCCAATGATACAACCTAGTGAATTAGAGTAATACAGATATAGTCATAAGTTTTAAGTACTTTTTTAACACAATTTTTAAACATTTCAGTGAAGATGATGACATGATGGGTGGTCGTAACCCTGACAGACCTACATCCTTATTAGAATTACAAACAGTAGCTGATGCAGATGAAATGACAAGTTTAAAGCGTATGAATAAAATATCATCTCCAGAACGCTGGGAAATAAAACAAGTAAATTAAAAAAAAAAAATTATTTTGTATTTTCCTAATTTTTTTTTTTTTTTTAGATGTTATCAGCTAATTGTATTGACAAAAGTGAACTACCTGATTTCGATGAAGAAACTGGTATTTTACCTAAGGAAAATACAGAAGAAGAACAAGATATTGAAATTGAAATTGTAGAAGATGAACCACCATTTTTACATGGACATGGTAGAAATCTCCACGACCTTAGCCCTGTATGTATTTATTATAATGCTAATTTTTCTTTATACATTTGTGCCATTTTATTTCCAAAAATTGTATTTAATTAAATTAAATGAGTAATATTAAAAACTCTTATATAATTTATTTATTTATTTTGTAGAACCATGAGTTCATTACATGCAATGTTTTCAATTCTATATTTATCAATATTTTATCATTTTTTAGGTTCGTATTGTTAAAAACCCAGATGGTTCTCTTGCACAAGCAGCCATGATGCAGAGTGCATTATCTAAAGAACGACGAGAACAAAAAATGTTACAGCGTGAACAAGAAATGGATTCAGTGCCAAAAAATGTTACTAAAAATTGGATAGACCCTCTACCAGATAGTAAGTCTTATAAACTTTATTTAAATTTAATTCATATTAATATGGATAACTAATGTTCAGATGATAGCAGACAATTAGCTTCAAACATGAGAGGAATTGGTTTGACTGCCCAAGATGTACCAGAATGGAAAAAACATGTTATTGGTGGTAAAAAGAGTTCATTTGGAATGAAGACAAATTTAACTCTTTTGGAACAGAGGCAAAGTTTACCCATTTACAAACTTAAAGATGAACTCATCAAAGTGATGTCTATAATTAATTTTGTTCAAACAAAAATCAAATAAATATTATATAAATTATTTTATTAGGCTGTAACTGATAATCAAATATTAATTGTCATTGGAGAAACTGGTTCAGGAAAAACTACTCAGATCACTCAATATTTAGCTGAAGCCGGGTTTATATCAAGAGGTAAAATTGGATGTACTCAACCTAGAAGAGTAGCAGCAATGTCAGTAGCAAAGAGAGTAGCTGAAGAATTTGGGTGTAGATTGGGTCAAGAAGTTGGTTATACTATTCGTTTTGAAGACTGTACTAGTCCAGAAACAGTAATCAAGTATTGTTGATAATTATCTAATTCATTTAAAGACTTTTTGGCAAATGGTTTTATGTTGATTTTAGATACATGACAGACGGTATGTTGCTGCGAGAATGTCTAGTAGATTTTGACTTGAAAAACTATTCAGTAATTATGTTGGATGAAGCTCATGAGAGAACAATAAACACAGATGTTTTATTTGGATTATTAAAACAAGCTGTGACCAAAAGAAAAGAACTAAAACTAATTGTAACATCTGCTACTTTGGATGCTGTGAAATTCTCACAATACTTCTTCGAAGCACCCATATTTACAATTCCAGGACGTACATTCCCCGTAGAAGTATTATATACTAAAGAACCTGAGACTGACTATTTAGATGCTTCACTTATTACAATTATGCAAATACATTTACGAGAACCACCGGGTGATGTATTGCTTTTCTTGACTGGTCAAGAAGAAATTGATACCGCTTGTGAGATTTTGTATGAGAGAATGAAATCTTTGGGTCCCGATATACCAGAGCTAATTATTTTACCTGTCTATTCAGCTCTACCTAGTGAAATGCAAACACGAATTTTCGAAGCAGCTCCTCCTGGATCTCGAAAAGTATGCATCCTAAAATATTTTATTCCATCTTAAAAGTTTTGCTAGTGTTAATCAATTAATTTAAAAATTAAAATAATCTATATATAATAGGTTGTAATCGCTACTAATATTGCGGAAACTTCGTTGACAATTGATGGTATTTATTATGTTGTCGACCCTGGATTTGTAAAACAAAAAGTTTATAATTCTAAAACTGGAATGGATTCTCTAGTTGTTACTCCGATCTCACAAGTATGCATATTTTATAATTGTTGTACACATTTATATTGTACATTTATTGCTTATCACTATATATTACTCCAATCTTAGGCACAAGCTAAACAAAGAGCTGGACGTGCTGGTCGTACTGGACCAGGTAAATGTTATAGACTTTACACTGAAAGAGCATATCGAGATGAAATGTTACCCACCCCTGTGCCTGAGATACAACGTACAAACTTGGCAACTACAGTATGTTGTTAACAAAACCACTTTTGACTTAAGTCACAAAATTTAAATGTGTAAATAATTTATTCCTTAGGTATTGCAACTGAAAACAATGGGTATTAATGATTTGCTTCACTTTGACTTCATGGATGCTCCACCCGTTGAAAGTTTAATTATGGCCTTAGAGTCATTACATTCGTTAAGCGCATTAGACGATGAAGGTTTACTTACGAGATTAGGAAGACGAGTATGTATTCATTGTGTAACTTTAAGAATATTAATATATTTACATATAAAATTATGTTACTTTAGATGGCAGAATTTCCATTAGAACCTAATCTATCAAAAATGTTAATTATGTCGGTTCATCTTCAATGCTCTGAAGAAATTTTGACTATTGTGTCTATGCTTTCTGTCCAAAATGTTTTCTACAGACCAAAAGACAAACAGGCATTAGCCGATCAAAAAAAAGCAAAGTTCAATCAAGTTGAAGGTGATCATTTAACACTTTTGGCGGTGTTCAATTCGTGGAAAAACAATAAGTTTAGCAATGCTTGGTGTTATGAGAATTTTGTTCAAATACGTACGCTCAAACGGGCTCAAGATGTCCGTAAGCAATTGCTTGGTATTATGGACAGGTAATTATTAACTATTGTTTTTATACTCTACTTTATCAATATAATTTATTTTAAAATGATTTAGACATAAGTTAGACGTTGTATCAGCTGGTAAAAATACAGCGCGCATACAGAAAGCTATTTGTTCTGGATTTTTCCGTAATGCATCTAAAAAAGATCCTCAAGAAGGCTACCGTACTCTTGTTGATGGACAGACCGTTTATATTCATCCTAGCAGTGCTTTGTTCAACAGACAACCTGAATGGTACAATTTACAAAAAAATTAACTACTCGCTATTTTTATGTACAATAATATATATTAATATATTTATAATTCAATCACAATAAATTATCAGGGTAATGTATCACGAGTTGGTTCAGACCACCAAAGAGTACATGCGTGAAGTGACAACAATTGATCCAAGATGGTTAGTTGAATTCGCACCAGCTTTCTTCAAATTCTCAGATCCAACCAAGTTGAGCAAGTTTAAAAAGAATCAACGTTTAGAACCACTTTACAATAAATATGAAGAACCAAATTCATGGAGAATTTCTAGGGTACGAAGAAGAAGAAACTAAAATTGCTGTATTTCTTAATTATACTAAATTTGTAATGTGTAAATATTTTTAATATAAATTATATAGGTATAATAAACTATGAATGTTAATAAAAAAAAAAAAAAAACTATTACATTGATGCTTATTTAGCCGTAGCTGACCTAGCAAATTGTACAATCATCGGTTTGTCTTTTAAGATATAACCATTGGTTTCCTTCAGTGCCTGTTGTGCATTCTCCACACGTGGTAATGTTATAAATGCTTGACCTTTCATCCGTCCTTCTTGCATTAATCGAACATCAAACCTATAACATAACAAAGTAAATGATCGTATTTTCATATCAAAAAAAATGTTATTCAATTTTACTAACATAGTTCCTGGTTCAAGATCACCAGATTTGATAAATCTTCTGTATATATGTTTTAAATCATTATCTGATACAGTTTTTGCAAGATTTTTAATGTATAATCTACATGATGGTGCTCCAGGATGATAATTCTTAAATATAGGCATATTTTTCATATCTTTTTCTGATAATCTGTTTACAGCTAATTCTTCTCTACTAATACAATCCCCGATCCTATCGTCAACCGGCTCACTCTCTTCTTTATCTTCTTTTTTGGTCACATTTTTTGTTGAATATATTACTCCAAATCCTCCTGGAGTGTCTACAACTGGTCCCTCAGCAGGTTTTAATTCTGCCGATACTTTAACTTCAATTTTCTTATGTGTCTCACATTCAACAGTGTCAAAAACTTTGGCCAATTCTACTTTTGGCTTTTTTGAAATTATACCTTTGACTACTTTTAAACCCTTACGTTTAATACCTTTATTCATTTTACTCTTCAAAGATGTAAGTTTAGTTTCTGCATGGTCTATATGATCACTTTCATCTTCACTTTCCATTTCGGATTCAGAAAGTTCTGGATCAGTTTCATAAGTAGTCGTATACTTATCTGCAGTTTCTGTTTTCATCAAACTTTTTAGTGAGCAACCATCGACGAGTTTGAATGGTGCAGGCAAGTTCATACGATTCATCAAATGTAAAACTTGATAATAGAACTTTTGGTTGCTAGCTAATGCATTTGCAATATTCAACAATATGTGAGGGTTTGGATCAGGGTAACTGTAACGCAAATGATGTGGTGGTGGTTGATTCAAGTCAAGCGCCGTGGACCAACTATTTAACTTTTTTAAATAAGCCTCTTGTAATTTTTTTACCTCATCTGTATCACATTCAGTTACTGGTAATGGTTTTGGACATTTCATTAGATTAACATCAAGATCATCTGGAGACAATTCCACGGTTAATCTATGACCCAAAAGTTCTCTTTGATGTAACCGTTGAATAACAGCCTCAGCAAATTCATGTGATTCAAATCTGGTAAAATACCATGACCAAGTCATAAGTCACATAAGTTATCAAAACAAAAACAAGTATAGAAAAATAATAGGTACCTGGCATATGCAATACACTTCCGATTTGCTTTTGATGTTATAATTTTAACATACTTGGCCCCAAAGTACTTGAGAAACTCTTCCTTATCTTCAGTCGATAATTGTGGTGAGAGATGACGCACTATGACTGTAGCAGAAGTCGTCATTTCTGTAGAAAAAAAAAACATTTACACATTAAAATATGAAATTGTTGAGCAAAATATATATAACTAATAATTAACCGGTTCTAGGTTATTCCCAGTAAACAGTAATTAAAAACGCAAATGTATTTTCTAAAGATCTCTAAATAGCAATAACTTACTTAAAAAAAAAAAAATGGTAATATTACTTGGAGTATTTTGAACTGGTTAAACCAAAAATGATTACACCATCCTAGGAGCTGTGTAAAGTTTAAATAACATTGTCATCAAACAGTGAACGGCAAATCATACAAAATATGTCAAAAACTTGAAGGTTTTAAGAGAAGATAGTAGAATTCAGTTAATTTAGTCAATCCAAATAATGAGTAAATAACTTGTGAAAAATTAAAAAAATCACTAGAGATTGACAAGTATTCTTATCTATCTCGATAAAGATTTGAGATAATTGATAACTGTCAACTGATAAGACATAAAAAATGATAACTGATAATTCATCAAAATCAACGAATATAATATGAGAAAATAAAGTTCTTTATAATCGTGTCTAAATCATAAACTATTTATCAATCAGGAACATTCTATTTTTTGTTCATGATCAAGATCCTCGGTCTTATAATCTTATTCAAGGTTCGTCCAATCTACGAACCTTGGGTCTTATTATTATTTATACCGTGATAAAAGAACTTTGTATGATCTAAAGATCTAATAACTGACGGCGGATTTCAAAAAATGTTAAATATAAAGTACCATATTATTATACACTATACAGCTGCTCAATTATTCTGATTCAAAAAGTGATTGGTCAAAATTTTGGATAAGTATTTCTATACGAAAAAGTGTTCACAGGACGGAAAATAAATAAATAAACATCACTGTAAATTCATTCGCTCTTCTCAGAATATAAAAAACAAAATTCAAAATAGTCATTTTATAAACCTGATTTTTCGAAAAATATTGGTGCTTAATGCTTAAATCTCTAACAAAGGTTAATCTGTTCATTTTCTACGATTTTTTTAAATCCATGAATAATTTAATAATTTTACCAAATACGTTATAATAATGGTCAATAATTGGTGATATTATGACTTCTTGAACAATATTATTGAATTATTCGCAATCTTCAAAAATCGTAGAAAATGAATGGATTAATCTTTTTCAGAGATTAAGCACCAATATTTTTCTAAAAATCAGATTCACTAAATGGCTAATTTACATCTTTTTTTTCAAGCTATTGTATAAAATTTCGAATTAAAAAATTTAGGTCCTAAAAAAAAATCAAAGTTGTTATTCTTGTAGCACAATTTTGTAGTAATAATTTTTCAAAAACAAAAGTTAAAAATTATTAATAGAACAAAAGTTATTAGGTTTGTGAAATGCTATTGATACATCCTATATATATATATATATATATATATACATACATATATTATATACATATAATATTATAAAGTAGTGTTTTGTCCATGACAACAAATATAATATAGAAATGGAACTTGGTGAAATAAACAAATTGAATAGGATTGTAATTATTTTTTTTTTTAATTTACCGTCATTAATAGTGCTCAGTTTTTACCTCTGATATTTTCCCAAAGTTCACTCAAACATCATGAAGTCATCATTCATTGCAATTCTGTTGATGCTAATAACAACTGTCGCTTTCCGCGTTTCATCGAAATCCATAGGAGAACTAAATCTCGACAAGATGGAAAGAAATATCGAGAAGTTTTGCAAGAACATAATCGATCGAATTAACCGCAGTATGTATATACGTCACGTGCAAAACTCAATGCAATTATTTTAATGAACGGTTTTACACTTTTACGTTTTCATCATAGGCGTGCGCAGACTTTTATTTCAGGGGGTGTACATTATAATTAGGGGCCCAAATTATTTTAAACATATAAATTGTTGTCGATTTATCGCAGTGTAAGTCAGGTTAAGTTACCGTGCAACTTCTTTTTTTTTACAATCATATCTACGTCATAAGTTTGTTAAAAAAGTCGATTAATAACATTTGTATTTATTTACACATTATGTTCGGTCGGGAAGGCTCTTAGCTGCGCCACTTCATTCGACCTTGCATTTATTAATAATCAAATACAAATAATTGTACGCGTTAAATTAGCAACAGAAAAAAAAAATATATTTCTCTAATCAATGATATTATCGATACAATATATTATCATTTCTTTGGTTAATCTATCCATGCAAACTATAATATATAGATTTGTATAATCCAATAATGATACATCGTGTGTAAGTACTTGATTTTAGGTACACCTATTTTTAATAATTTTCACTTTGTTACTTAGTTATCTATAAAATAAATTATAGCATTTTAAGTAGTAATTTAAATTTAATTCTACAGAACTGAAAATATCAAATGAATAGTGTTTGAATTTTAGCAAATATTGTTTTTCAATAATTATACTCTAGTACAAACGTGATAATTCAAATTTGGTTCTTATTTTTGCAATTAGGGCCCCAGTTAAAGGATCCGGCGGGGCCTGTGCACCCTATATTGGCACCCCCTGTGCGCACGCCTATGGTTTTCATCGAGTAATAATAATTATTACACGCATTAAAAAAATTGGTTTTTTTTCGTTTTCCGTAGTTTCATATCACGACTGCAAACGCATAGTGGCCGCCAAACGGAGCGGCAGAGATTGGCTGGTGACCGAGGCGAATTCGTCGTCGGCGGGCGACGAACAGCCCGGTTGGAATGTCTCGTCGACGGGCGCCCAGGACTACGACGACGACGACGATTGGAGTCCTCCGGAGGAGCCGTCGTCGAGCCTGGACGATTGGAAACCGGTTCCGGTGGTGCCGCCGTCCGGAATCCGATACGGTCGGCGTGCTGCGCCGCCGCCGGAGCGGTCGGTTCGGCGGGAAAGCTGGAGTTCCG
>JAIPRM010007809.1:0-16698 GCA_025469315.1 Stegophylla sp. TES_Ste_2020 | reverse complement strand
AACATTTTTTTTCTCATTTATTTTTTATATTATTAACTTCCTTCGTTCAGAATCGTTTTATTGAAGAAATGATTTATCGTTTCTTTAAAATTCAATACACCCGTCAAGAGAATCCCACCCGTCGTGCAAAGAACACCCACTGAGCGAAGTATGTCTCCGGTTTTTTGTAGTCACAGTAACTACAAACTTTTCGTTTATTTGTATACATTGCTTCTTCTAATGATCGTTTTTTGTGATTGTTTTGTTGTTTGTTATCTCTGACTGAGACAGCAATATTAGGTTTTATTTCATCATTAAAAAAAGATACTTAACAATATTATGTACGAAAGAATGGTAGCATTCTAGGGTTAATGCACGGCAGTGGCACACGTGAAGCCGCGGCACCAAAGAAGGGATTGATTTGTAAATTTCATCCCTTTAAGAATTTTTAACTCCTAAAAAAAAGAATTATTGTAAATTGTTGTAAAATCTTACGTTGAAATATTATAGTCTTTCTGCATCAGACTCGTAATGCGTGCAATTCGTTTTTTGTGTTCGCCTTACGAACTTTTCACTATAATAGTCGTGCCTGTTGTAGCTTACCTCGGAAAAAAAAACACATGTTATTAACGATGGAGGGCTGAAACAGAGACTAACGGTTTTTCGTCGTACGGCGAATTGCCGTCCGGTTTTGTTTTCTATACAATTATTACCTCCGTCTCTCCTTAACCGTCGTCGTCTGATTCCTAATATAATCTAACTTTATACAAAACAAAACCGGACGACAATTTTATTGTTTGCCGTTCGTCTGTTTCAGTCCCAAATGCCCTATACCAATGACTAGGGCTAGGGACTTATAGCTCTAAAAAAAAAACTTAAAATATGCATGCATTTATGCTCTAAAAATGTCACAAATATGCTATAAAAACATGCAAAAATGCTAAAATAATCTCTCGTAAAACATTAATTTTACTGTAAAAACTCAAAATATTTAAAAATTGTGTTATTGTAGGTATAATAATATATTTTAATATGTATTATTAATTGTTCTTCTATTATTTATGAAATTTCTTTGTTCTTTCCAAGCGTACATTTGAACAAATAAAAACATCATATAATATTCAATCTCACCGGTTATTCAGGGAAAAATTTTCCTATACTAAGAGAACTCAATTTAAATAGGTGATATATGCACTTGACATTCAAATATAACCGAAATAGGTATGCACTTATATCGAAAAAAAAGTTAAATATGCAAAATATACAACCTAAATGAGAATTGTATACAACTCCTAGTGTGTAATGAAACGCATTTCTATATTACTTAGCTATGTTTCAAATGATTTTTGAAGAACACGCTAACTCCTATAAGTCCCTAGCCCTACTGAGTAATGACACTCTCTATATAATATGGACTTACTGTTCATTTTTAAGGGTCAGGACGACGCCATTCGTGTTTTAGGCGTCTTGGGGGGGAGGGGGGGGAATGGAAAACAATATTACGTTTTTATTTTTCCCGGTAAAATTTCCACCGGGTATCGTTGTTATATTCGCTCACACGTTCGCAGTGAGTTCGTTAAAAAAATAATAAATAAATAAATGAAAAATAAGACAAAAATTCGGCACACGTTCGTTATGTACGTGGGTACATCTCATATTATTATGTTTTTCTACTCATTTCACAAACAATTGTTATTGTGTTCCGATAATTGGCTGTTTGTTGTAGTTTATAAACACACATTTGTTAGTGTCGATTCAATGTAATATTTTATTTCCGCATCATAACAGTATTTTTCGAGTCATCGTAATCACGTAGGGCGAATGCTGTCGTTATGTAATAATAATTATATTATATTTTGTCGAGCGGTTATTTTCGACGACAAGAAAGAAGACATCGCCGAGAAATGAACGGAAATGGCTATTTATAAATCGTGGTGGGGCGCTCGTTTTGAAAATAATATTTTACTTCCATTATTTTTGACCTTTTTCACGTTCGAGTACAATATATTATTGGTTTACTATGATATAACACAGTATTATGATTTGTATTTAATATTTACTATATTAGTGTAGATTTCTATTCGAAATCAATCTCTCACATTGTGTGAACGATATTCCGGGAAATAAAAATATATTTTTTATACTCCGAATAAATAATTATAATAATATACCTATATTATTACACATTTTTCAAAAATTTCAAAAATAACTTAATTTAGTAAGCGATTTAAAAAATTCACCGAAATCGAAATAAAATATACCTACACATTATTAATAATTTATGTAGTTATAATAAATAATATATTATAATTGTGTTTATTTACGAGTTAAGAATGTTAGTTATGAAATAGTATTCGTGTAATTATTACTTGAAAAATACAAGTCTAGAACTGTTTTTTGACTGTTTTTTTTTTTTTTTTTTTTTAGTCATAGGCACTGTTTTACTTAAAGAAAAAAAATTGTTAAAAATAACTTTGGACAATTCGGTTTTCAGAAAGATCACAGACAGGGACATACTCGAGATGTTTCAACTATACTGCCAGCATTTAACAGCACGTCTTCCCCCAAAATAGATATCGATATTTCACTTTTCGAATCGAACATAGGAAACAAACTAAAATAATCCTTTTAGCACTGTATATTACACATTTTATACCAAAAAAAAAAGGGATTTCCGACAATGAAGAATGAAGAGTGTAGTATTCATGAGATTGATAGTAAATTTTTTCTTTTAGATTTTTAAAATAATACATGGCAGAGCTATAGAAAGAATTCTAAAATTATAAATGCATAGTTATTTTGAAAATAATTTTTCTGTTTTAAATTTATTTGATTATTTACATAATATTATGTAAAAACAGAAAATCTTGCACTGTAATAACACGTGTAAATTTAAATTTTAAAATTACATTTTTTGTTGCTGATAATTTTCTGAGAAAATCAGTGGTGGTAATTTGCATAAAGTAACAGCTGTAATTAAAATATCTGTTCCGTAGACAGTGTAATTGAAATTTTTGGGAAACACTTCTTTAAAACGAAAATAAAAGGTAACAAACAAAATTTTACAACACGTCATTTCATTATAAACTTCACTGGCGCAAGGCCTGAAGAATCTCAAATCGATGATAAATCGATTTTTAATTTAAGAAACTACTGGAATTTAATCAAAAACAAAAACGCAACTACATCGGGGCTGTTCCTATAGCACACTTAGATACTGTAAAATAAATCTACAACCAAAGGCAAATTTAGAAAAAAAAAATTCAGTAGTGCTAAGTTCTCATTAGCAAAACAAACAAAAATGTACACATTAGCTAGGCTAGATGTAGTTAGGTACTCATTATTATTTAAATTAAAATCACGTTTTTAATACATTTAATAATAACTAAAATACTATGAAATATTAAATATTAAAAAAATCAAACAGTAATTAAACATGAAAAAAAAAAAAAAAAATCTTGCATAGTTATTAAAAGCAATTAGAGATATTGGTGTTTCAATTATTGAAAATTTAGTAGGTACTTAACTAAATGCCTATATATATATATATATAGCTTAACATATTTTGAAGGAATTCAAAATAATTTTTAAGGGTAGTAAGAACCGTTTTGGCAATGCAATAATCTCCCAAGCACCACCCTTAATCCATCACACGGTCTACAACCTCCTACAGGACGAAGAAATGCTTGAGATCTGCAACAATAATTTGTTATATTTACTACTACAACGGTACATTAAGTTCTAATAATTTATGCGCTTAAAATTTCCAAAAATTATATTTTATTATTAAAATAAGATATATGATTCACTATAAAATATACACGTTTCGTAGACATAATATTTTGAAATCAAACTGTTCAAAACGTGTGTCCGTCTACGGCGGCGGACGTATTGTTATTGTCTCTCTGCATGATTTCCATATGGCTCGCACATACGAAATTTCTATTAATCATTATTATAATTTAAATCGCCACTGAGGATATAGACATCAATCGTGTCGAGCATCTATAAATTATGACACGACCGGATGTACTGCGCGAAACACAATAATATTATAATCAGGGTTGGGATTTTATAGCACATAAAATTGCATAAATATGCGCTAAAAATATGCAAAAAAAAAAAAAGGAAATTTATTAATTAATAACTTACAAATTATTAAAAGTAGTTACTTAAGTTTTGAAATCATTTAGTCATTCTGGTCAGAATCCTGAAGGGCTGTAAAAAAAAAAATTACCCAATTTATATCTTTCAAATTTTTAAACAAAAGTAAGCGATTTAAAATGTTCACCCCTTGAGTGTTACAATGTTTGGTCAGATTTTTCAAATTTGAACTTACGGCGGTTGTCTGCCAACAAAGTTTTTTGCGTCGAAAATTCGTGCGTTCTACGTCTACTGACACACAAATTGGTGCGTATTTGAAATATTTTCATCGAGTAATTCGATTTTCTTCACCCTCCGAGGGATCTGAAGCACATTTTAATTTGGACAAACAACTATTTTTTTTTTTTTTTTTCTAAAAGGTATGTTGCATTCATAAAATATGACCGCTTTTGATTCGAAACTAAGTAAAAATAAAAAAAAAAAAAATCCAAAAAAATCAGTGAAAACTTAAATATGCAAAAAAAAGCAAAATAAAATTTTTTTATTTGAGTTCTCTGTATCATAAAACACATTTTTAGCTTACTCTGCTATTTTTCAAGCATCTCATAAGAAATACGCAAATGCTATAAAATCCCAACCCCGATTATAATATAATAGGTATACCACCGTGTTAATGCCTACAACGTATTAAAATATTATAACATTTTGATTCGTATCAAAATTATTAGCACTTTAAAACACACATTTTTACAATTCCGTTGTAAACGCGTTGTAACCTGTAGGTTTTATTATTCATAAGCAATATATGATTCGCCAAATCTTTATGTAGGTTGTGACAATATTGCACCGGGAAGATGTTGAGGTTTATGTCACATAATATTAGCTATGAAAATTTAAATAATGTCTTTTTATACATACAGGTAACATCGAATGCATTTTCGTTTACTTTTTGAATACTGGATGAGAAAAAATCTATTTATTCAATTGAGATACTTTAATAGTTTAAATATTCATTTATCTCTAGTGATCACTTTACTGTATACATAGGTACTGCGTGCATCGTGCACATTAGCCAATAAAACGTAAGTCACGATTAACAACATCGACAAGAGTTAATGGCCATTTACCAATACATCACGAATGAAACTACACTAACGTTATTATAAAGTTTACTGTTGTGACAATTTCTCTTCTCTCTCTCTCTCTCTCTCTCTCTCTCTCTTTTTAAATAAAATAAAATATTCATACATATTTTCTTGAAAAATGTATAAAATTTATTACCTAGGTGTATAATATATAGTATAGGTAACAGGATTTTTTTTTTTGATTTTTGGAATGTCTTTGATGAAACAAGTATGAACCTCCTCTCCTTTGAAATGAATCTCGTTGAGCCACAATCAAGTACGTAATATCGTTATAAATATCAGTGGAATCAAAATAAACAAATATTTCAGTGTATTATAAAATCATTATTATTAATTTAGATATTTATCTTTGTTTCCTTTTCTTTGAACAATTTATTTTTAACTCTTACACCAAGTATAATGGCACCGTTCAGCGCATTCATAACTATAACAATATGTAAGAACTATTTCAAAATTTAATTTAAAATATTAGCTTTTTGGGTCTTTATTTTAAATCTCCTTGTGTCGTACTTTGAATTTTTACAACTCTTCTTTTTTTTTTTCATAATTGTTATTAGCAGTATACTAGGTATACGCGTCATATAATAAACTACTGGACACCAGGGCTATATAAGGGGGGGGGGAAATTAATAAAAATAATAGCCAATCAGAAAAGTAACATTTGAAAATCAATAAACTATGTCGGTGAATATTTAATCGCGAATTTTCTTTTTTTCCGAACGACTATAATAATAATATATTTGAACTTTCGACTTTACGTCAGTCTTGCGTTATTTATATATTATTATTATTAATACATTTCGCCTATTATTATGTCGACAGAAGTCTCTGTAATTATTGTGAGAAATAAAAAAACGCTAAATAAATTCAAAAACGATTACGAATACCGAATTTTCAAATCGATTTTTGACGAACATGCGTGACCAGATATAGATACTCAATAATAAAATGAATAAGTTTGGTCTGGAAAAAAAATAATAATAATAATTCCACGTTTAAACTCTGAAAATTTTATGCAAATCAAATTCAAAGAAACGTTTAACCGGTGAAAATGATATAATACGTTTTCAGTTTCGGTACAATTAATGTGAATGAACATTTATAATTACTCAAATCAATTATTATGTTGCACACAAACGAGACCAAAAATAATGTAAAATTGTTTTAAAAAAAAATCTAAACAATTTTCAAAAACATATTTAACAATCAAATTATTTAACGAAACGGCGGAGTCTTAATATTTACCGTGACTGTAATAATAATAATATCATTACATACGTTATTACGTGTTATTAGGAAATGATTTAAAAAAAAATCATTTCGCTAAAACGGTGCGTTATATTTTATTTCCCACAATGTTCGCCGCAGAATCCGCCGTAGCTTGATAATAATTGCGTTAATACCGTATTATTATCGTCCACTAATGTTTTATAATATACAAAATTACTACATTAGTATCACAAACAATAATTATTTCGAACTGAATGTAAAAACTTGGAAATTGTTCATAACACACGTGTGTGTCATTATGTATTTTATTTTGTATACGTTTAAGAATCATAATTCACTGTGTTCATAACGGTTCGAGAAATAAAACGATCATTTTCGAAAAACAGTCTGTTTGGAGTAATAAAAAAGATGAAATTTTTATGTGTATTGAAATTAGAAATGGTACGATGGAATTTAGACACGAGAATTGGTGATTGGTGGAGGGGTGTGCGAGTGGGGGGAGGTGATAAATCATTCGGATCATTTCCCCGCAAATACGTCACTGTTATATACGTTACACGGGTGATGAGAAAATCTTTTGCCGCCACTGTTACTATTGTAAAAAATTTCCTCTCTAAGGTACAATCTATAGGCAAATTCGGTTTTAAAAAGTTACTGTTCGAGACTTTTGGACGAGTATTTCCATTCGAAAAGTTGTACACAGAAAAAAAAATAATAAATAAATAAACATCATTGTAAAAACACAAGCTTCTTCACTTCGTTCGGAATAAAAAAATGTGCGAAAATAACGATTTAACACAAAAATTACGATATATAAGGTAAATTCATTGCCAATATTAAATTGTAAACGAGACGTGTGACGCGAACGTCTTAATGTCATAAATGCGCGTTTTATGTACAGACATATTATTATATCGATGATGTATTTTTTTGAGTGTGTGTGACGACCGTCAGAGATTTCATCTGAGGTCACAACGACGCTTGAAAAAAAATAAAACACAAACGAGTAGTGTGACAAAATTTGTTTTTAAAGCTATATTTACGTCAGTCATTATTCACCGTCGTCGATCCGGTCGTAAAATTTAATTTACCTCTCTCCTCCGCGACATCTGTTTTCGCAAAAGTGCACTTGCACCGAGTTCCCAGAAAGAATATTTACAGCGGCGGATGGTTTTTTTTTTTTTTTTTATATAAACGAATTTACTAGATTGCACGCAGAATCGGTTGAGGCCTATGCAAATGTCAACCTTTAGGGGCCGCTTTCTTAAAATTCAAATGAAAACGTTCTCGGCGGCACACGATCCGTTAAATTATTATTATTATTATTATTATTATTATGTTTAATTTAACGTAATACTTGTTGTCGCTTTTTTTTTTTTTTTTTTTTTCGCTGCGCAACAAAACGAATGACCTTAGAATAATATTCAGCAAAAGGCACTGAACGAGAAAATTGTTATATACGTATAATAGGTCTTGACTTCTTTTAATTATTCTCTATTTATACATTATTATTATTAAATAAATTCAGCGCATTTAAAATGTATTTAATTTTTTTCGTTAATTTTTGTTTTTTTTTTTTTTTTTTACACAAAAACACAATCACTTCGAAATAACGAGATAAAAAATTGTATTTTCGTTAACCTGGTTTACCGATAACAAAACGAAATGGGGAATAACCGGATTTTGGTTTCCGTCTAAAAAAAAAAAAAATGGTATTTTATTAGGTATAGGTGTATAGACGAATTGATTTCAACATTTGTGTACGGGTAAAATAGACACAATTTCAATTCTTAACACAATTATTTACCTACACATATTTGTGAATAGCAGAATTCAGACACCAGATTATATTAAATTTCGAAGTAATAATCGAAGAAAAAGCCGGACATACTTCGCACGATGGGTGGGATTCTCTTGACGGGTGTATTTAATTTTAAAGAAACGATAAATCATTTCTTCAATAAAACGATTCTGAACGAGGGAAGTTAATAATATAAAAAAATAAATGAGAAAAAAAAATGTTAGAAAAATGTTCAACATTTTTTTTCTTCACATTTTCAAAATTTTCTTACGTCAAAATCTTTCTTATACGATTCTCTATCTATGTTTAAATTCTCATAAAATTAGGATCAAAACATGATGGTTTACAAAAAAAAAAAAAAAAAATTGTAGAATTGAGAAATTCAAAAAATGACCTCTCTAAAGTACAATCTAGATGCAAATCCGGTTTCAAAAAGTTATTAATCGAAACTTTTGGACAAAACATTGTAAAAACACTAGCTTCTTCACTTCGTTCACAATCTAAAACTTACTAGTAAACAGGTTAAATTTAATTAAATTAAAACATTTATGAGAAGATTAGGAGAATTGAATGTTTTTAAAGAAAGTTTACATTCAAATTAATTACAAATCAGCGGATTTAAATTGAAGGCGACAGAGCAGCAATAACAAGACAGCTCCACATTTTTTCGAAAACGACTTTATATTATATTTTCGAATAAAGAAAAATTAGGCCGAAATTTTTTTGTAAAAACCAGATATCTCCGATTATTATATTGTCCAGTATAACGCGAAAGGAGCTGTCTGGTTGTTGGTATTCCGTGTAATAACCAGACAGCTTCAGATTTTGAATAATTGGTTTTTACAAAGACATTTTTTTGTAAAAAAACTATTTTTTTATTTTTTTTTTTTTAAATAATTAACATCTAATTTGTACAATATTATATACTTTTTACCATGTTTTTAGTATGTCATACAGGACGTAACTAATACATTTAAATAAAGATGAAAAAAAATATATATATATATATCAACGTTTCAGGGCAAAAAACCAGACAGCTCCTTATTTTCAAAATTTTAAACCACAATAAAATACAACTTTACTTTTTAATTTTTATTTATTTATTTATTTTTTTTTTTTTGATTACCAATTTTTTTGATATCCATGTGAACTACGATTTCAAATATTTAAAAAAATAATTTGGTCGTTGTAGATTTTAAAATGAAATTTTGTCCCGTGAAAAGTTTTTGAAAATGAAGCTGTCTCGTTATCGCACTGACACCTTCAATAGTTGTATTTATTACGTTTTTATTATTTGTATTTTGAGTATGCCTAAGTGTTGTTCCTAGTCGACTTCCAAATCAACGATTTAAAAAATTGTATAATATATTATATCATTTTTTTTTAATGAACCAATTCGGTACCAGCCACGAAATGTTTGTTTTTTTTATTTTTTTGAACAATTCAATTAAGGTCAATAATTATTATACCTACCACCTGTAAATAACGATCATATCGATCGATTGCGTGGGTAATTATTATTTTATTTTTTACTCGCGTCGAAATTTCTCAAGCGTGGAAAAATTCTTTTCTATTCTCGCTCACTAGCAAACACATAACGAAAAGATACTGCGCGCACCACACAAATCTTCTTCAATTTAATCATATATTTATATATATATATATATATATATATATAAATACAACTGAAATATTCCTTGACGCGAACGGCAATTATTACGTATTACCGTTTCTACGTGGGAAACGAAAATGACCGGGATATCACATCAACTAACGACTACAGGTGTTACGTAACAATGTGTCGTGACATTTTCGACGTGTTCCGGATTCACCGATTAATTTATCAATTAACAACGCTTGGAAAATATTATATTTGTTGCTAGCGTCGTATTCTTTGTTGCGAGAAATCGTTCGGTTTTTAGATTCTGAACGAACTGAAGAAGCTAGTGTTTTTTTACAATGATGTTTATTTTTTCTTTTTTTTTTTTTTTTCTGTGTACAACTTTTCGTATAGAAATACTTGTCCGAAAGTTTCGATCAATAACTTTTTCAAACCCGATTCGTCTCTAAATTGTACTTTAAACAGGTCATTTTTTGAATTTCTCAATTCTTCGATGTTTTTTTTGGAAAAAACTACCCGAAATTTGACAAAAACGACTCGAAAACCATCATTTTTTGATCAGAATTTTATGAAAATTTAAACATAGATAGAAAATCCTATAAAAAATATTTTGGCGCGAGAAAATTTTGAAAATATGAAAAAAAATTTTGGACATTTTTCGAACATTTTTTTTTTTTCTGATATTATTAACTTCCTTCGTTCAGAATCGTTTTACTGAAGAAATGATTTATCGTTTCTTTAAAATTTAATATGCCCGTCAAGAGAATACCACCCGTCGTGCGAAGTACACCCTCGTGCGAAGTATATGTCCGGCTTTTTTTGTATAAAAGTACTTGACCGAAAATTTCGATCGACAACTCTCTGAATCAAATTTGGCCTCTAGATAGTATACTTTTAGGAGATAATTTTTCGAAATTTACAATAGTTTTCTCAATAATTGGCGAAAAACTACCCGAAATTCGACAAGAACTCCTCAAAAATTATCTTTATTCAATCCAAACTTTATGAAAATTTAAAATGTTTTGGTGCAAGAAAATTGTGAACACTTTTTTCTCGTCGAATTATTTTTTCCAGTTCTCAGTTAATAGTGGGATATGAAACTAGCTGAGTAAAAAAAAATTTTATTTTTTAGTTAGATTCATTATTTATACACTTTATATGCTGATTTTGACAGAGGAAAGAAAGATTACAGAAATATTCTCCGAATTATAATCGAGTGAGACGAGGGAAAAGGTTTGTACGAGATTGGTACCAAAGAAGGACGTTCGGCACGAAAATATTCCAGAAACCAGGAATCCGATTAATAATTGTCAAGAAAAGTTCATGTCTAAAAAATATGTTCCTGATCTGATGTAACGCGGTGTCTCGCCCGTGAATGTGTCACGAAACTGTCTCTGACTGGCGGCCAGGGGTTCGTGGGGGATGTGACTGCACAAGAAAATTCATTTCAACAAAGTTCAGTCGTAAAGAAATAAAATTCTATATGTGTATAATACGCCACGATACGTACTATCTTATCCTAATAAATAATTAAGAATTATTAAAATTATAAATTCACTTCAGTATAACATTGTTCTATGAAACTTATTTTATTGTAAAAATAATTTTCAAAGTTTTGTAAGTAGCAAATAATTCCAACGACCAAACTACTTTGGTTGACATTAAATATCGGTTATTATAAATTGTTTAGTAACCATAGAAGTGAAATATTTGTACAATTATTATCCACTAAACTGTTTTGCCGAAACCTTAACAGTACATTTTAATACATTTTTAATAAAATAAACATGTTATATTCTCAGTGGAGCAAAATAGCTAGTAGCTTTACCCTCGAATTTACAATGTTGTTTATTTGTTGGTAGTAAAACTAATCCTAAAGTCTTGTCCAGCAACAGAAAGAGAGATAAGAACTAGGCTCTAAATAGCACTTTTTAAAAATTGTTTTTCTAAATTCTCTACAGTTTTCCAAAAAAGAGAGAAATCTACTTCAAATTTAAATAAAAATAGAAAAATATACCACAAATAAGATATTTATGATTGTAATTTAACTGCAACTCAAATATTATTAGTACTTACAAGAACTTAGAAATGTTCATATATTATCAACAATAAGTGTAAATATTTATTGAAAAAAAAATTTATCTCTATTCACATAAATATAGAATATTTTAAAAAACATGTATTTTGTAAGTTTTTTTTTAAGAAAAAATTCTATATTAATAATAACATAAACTGAAAATTTAACACAAGTTTCCTCATAAATAATAATATGCTTTGAATAAATATCGAAAATCATTAAATAATCTTTTCTTTATATACGATCAAACAATTGTATGATATTGTATTTTTAAGTAAAATAAATGGGAATTTTTACAACCCTCTAACTATAGGATTTTTACGTTTAATTTTTAATTCAATAAAAACATTTTTACCGAAAGATCTCGTGTGGTTTTTTGCCTGTAAATAATTATTATAAATTGTGATGTGCAGCTACTAACGTAAAAAGATATTACTCTAGATTGTACTTTAAAGAGGTCATTTTTTGAATTTCTCAATTCTTCAATTTTTTTTTTTTGGAAAAAACTACCCAAAATTTACAAAAACGACTCGGAAACCATCATTTTTTGATCCGAATTTTATGAAAATTTAAATATAGATAGAAATGCCTGTAAAAAAGATTTTGGCGCAAGAAAATTTTGAAAATGTGAAAAAAAATTTTGGACATTTTTTGAAAATTTTTTTTTTTTTTTTTCTATTAACTTCCTTCGTTCAGAATCGTTTTACTGAAGAAATGATTTATCGTTTCTTTAAAATTTAATACACCCGTCGTGCGAAGTACACCCATCGTGCGAAGTGTGTCCGACTTTTTTACTAATTTTATACTACTAAATAAAAATCCGTTTCCTAATAACGATAATAATAATATGTATTCACTGTAATTCCCAACGACTTCGTCGGAAGGCACACGCGCACGTCTCGCGTAATGCGCTTAAATTCGAGAGACAATTCAATTATCATGCTATTACTCTCGCGGAGATAACCGTCACCGCCACTCATGTCTCACGTCAGTTTCCGTATATATTATTATTATTATTATTATTATTATTACTGTTACACCGATGTCACGCGTAGAATTATTGTAATATTGTAATGAAATTCCGCCACCGACTCGTTTTATCAAGTCACATATATATATATATATATATATATTTATATACACGTTCACGTGGCGACGCAACAGGTTTCCGCGCCGGACACCTCTCAGTTTAATATTTTCTTTTTATTTATTTCTGTTTTTTTTTTTCTCACCACTTCATTTATCCCCAACTCTTTCTCCATAAGCTACCGCCACGTCTATGTCCGTGCATTATATATGCATATAATATTATTATTATATCATATCATATTTTCAGCTAAAGAAGCTGAAGAGAGAGAGAGAGAGAGAGAGAAAACGAACACGTGTTTAACGAAAACGCGTTACTTTCGTGTATATACGTGTATAATTTATTGGACGCGCTTCGAGGAATAATATCATATTATATTATAATATATTTTACTATCCCGAGCAATGATTTATTTTTCACTCGTGCATTGTTTGTGTCGTTGCTGTATATTATTATTATTATTATTATTATTATTACTGTCGCGTTTTGTCACGGCTCCGTCGTAAAACGGGTGTTGCGTCGTGTACGTCTACGCGCTCGTTATGAAACCACCCGACCGGGACCGCAACAAATGACTCTGGAACGTCTTCTCCTCCGCGCCGTATAAAAATTAATATTAAATAAAATATAATAATTATTATAATATTAACCACCAACACTTCTCGGCCGAGATGACAAGTCACCTTTGAGCAGAGCGATACTTGACAGTTTTTTTTTTTTTTTACTTAGGTGACATTATTTTTTTCGTTCCACTACTCGGGCCGTGTGTTGAAACAAAGGCGTGATGGAACTGAAGGGATTAGGGGTGAATTCAAAAAAGATAAAAATTAGAAATACATTTATAATAATGAAAAAAATAAAGTAAAGTATATAGACAAGAAGACCGTACACAATTCGCACCACGAGTATCCTTTGCTGTTCAAGTCGTATGCTCTTGGTGGGTGGTACAGAGTTTTAAAGGAACGATAAATCACCTCATCCATAATACGACTCTGAATGAAGAATCAATTTCGATTTAGATTTCAATTGAGAACAATTTAATAGCCATCATTTTCAACACACCCACCAAGAGTGTCTGACCTGAAAAGCGAAGAATACCCGTGGTGTGAAATATGCCCTGCTTTCTTGTTTATAGTTTACTTATATTTGCTTTATTTTATTTTACTTTACTTTTTTTGTTGTCTGATAAATAAAGAAGAGAAAAAATAATAAATGAAAAAAAATAAATAGTGTTAGAAAAATGTTCAAAATTTTGGACACAAATGTCACATTTTCATAATTTTCTTGCGCGACAATGTTTCTCGTATTGTTGTTTATCTATGTTTAAACTTTCATAAAGTTTGGATAAAAAAATTATGGTTTCCGAATCTTTTTTGTCAAATTTTGGGTAGTTTTTCCCAAAATAAAATTGAAGAATTGAGAAATTCAAAAAATGACTTCTTCAAAATACCAACTAGAGGCAAATTTTGTTTCAAAAAGTTGCTGATCAAGCCTTTCGAAGAAGTATTTCTATACGCAAAAGTGTTTACTGAAAAAAAATAAAAATAAACATCATAATAAAAACACTAGCTTCTTCACTTCGATCATGGCTGTTAGTATGTTTGCAAACGTTTACTCCGCTACTTAGCAAACAGACAACGGTCCGAATTTCCCGGTCAGAAAACGTTTCGGACGTTTAACAATATTGAAGTTCCTCATAATTCAATCGCATTATCAACGGTTATAATGTATAAAAACAATTAAAACTTGACTCGACTTGCTGTGCATTATGGAGAAATGTTGGTTTGATTATTGGTTATAAATAATAATCAATGAGCTCTTGAGTACATTAAATTTCATAAGCAAATTTTACTACATTGACCATTTGATGAGGTTATCTACATAAATGACCAGTTATTTATGTAAATCCATATTAGGCTAGAAAATTAACGATATCAACCGGACTTATTAACCGTAAATTTTCATACTATCATTATTGACCGTAACATATATATATATATATATATATATATATACACGAGGGTAACTAGTGTAGTTGGAGTTATACATTTAGGTGTGAGTTGTCAATTTAAAGATTGGATTTTACATAATGACTACTTATAGAATTTCAAATTAATTTATACTTAAAATTTTTGATAAATCAACAATATAGGTTGGTATTAAATTTTAAACTTTAATATTGTACTAAAAATGGTATAATAAAAAAAATTGCGTACAAAAAATGTTCATATTTTTACCGAAATAAAAAACATGTTATGACTTGTCCCGAATATTTGAGATCTTTGAGGTTTTTTCCAGGGCCTTTAGACTATAATATTATGTCAACGAGCAAAGTTGTATTTAATTTTCAGCTCACTATACCGAGAATCAAAACTTTCCTGTAAAGGAAACAAAGGTAAATCCCAAATTTATATGAATGTCCCAAAAGTGGTCAATGGGTAAACATTTCGATATTACAGGGTTATTATTAGTTATGGAGTTACGACTAAACTGATAAAATCGATTTAACCAGACAGTCAGCATAAACGGTTTGAGCATATTATATAATTTTACTGTTGATGCTTTTTTTTGGAAAATTTGTTGTGAATTTCGTAAAATGACCCTTGAAGTACAATGCGAACAAAATTATCTTCCGGAAACATTTGCTAAACGAACGTCGTTGATTAGAAATAGTGTCTCCAAAAAAAAAAAAGAAATTAAAATTCATTGTAAAATAAAGTACCTTCCTGCGAACGAAGAAGATATTAATATTTACTTAATTTTTTATTAGTATTATTTTACAAATAAACGTGGTTAATTTTGTGCTGGTGTGAGAGGATGAAATTAAACAAAACTCAAGAAAAAAAAAAAAAAATCGTATATATATAAATCATGAAAATACGTGCTCAGTCACCGTTACGATGTCCGTTGAAATGTTATTTTGCGGGTTCACGATGACGGTTTTAAAAATTCTAAGAAAATTACGATGATTGTGCCTGTACCGCGTGTATTGCGTTTAATTAGGGCACATTGACCCTAGGTTCGCATAAAACGCGTAAGTACCTACACACATAATTTCATAGCCAAGGTACTCGATTTTTCCCCGTTCAGTAAACACTTCTGCGTGTAGAATGAACTAATCCAACAACTTCAATCAGTCACTTTTTGAATCAAAACTCGCCTCTTGATGGTACTTTATACTTAGCATTTTTCAAAATTCGCATTATTTCAATGGGTTTATACTTGTAGCCATTGTCGGTACCTCCCCCCCCCCACCGACCAATAGTCCAGCCCCCAACCACTTACCCAAGACCCTGGCCCCCACTTATTATCCCCCCTTCCTCGTCTATCTTTACCTATCCTATCCTACCCTTGGAACCATGCTAACGTAGTAATCATTGTTACTCTGTTGAACCTCTGTTCAGAATCGTTTTATTGAAGAAACGATTTGTCTTTTCTTTAAAATTCAATATACCCTCTAAATGCATCTCACCCGAGGAGTGAAGAATACCCATTATGTCCAAAATTTTTTTTCACATTTTCAAAATTCTTTTTTATAGGATTTTCTATCTATGTTTAAATTTTCATAAAATTCTGATCAAAAAATGATGGTTTTCGAGTCGTTTTTGTCAAATTTTGGGCAGTTTTTTCCAAAAAAAACATTGAAGAATTGAG